>JBBPLP010000438.1:0-21850 GCA_038089875.1 Fistulinella prunicolor
ATCCTATGGTCCGTCACAGATTACATGGCCATGTACGGTACGTGAGATATGATCCACACCGCGCCCACGGGAAGCGACGTCGTCTCGCCCACAACCTGCCATCCCTGATTGATTATTTCTGGCTCATTCAAGAAAACACCGTGTAAGTAATGCGAAATTGACGGCGCGTAAGACGTTCGTGGAAATAATATCTCAACAGGAACACGCCGTATTGTCCTGGGCCAGCGTTTGCTCGGGTCGAGGTCATTCGAGGTCACTCATTTTAGAGCACTCGGAAAATTTCATACTCTGTCGTATTTAGTCAGACATACTTTCGTTACTCGCCTAATTAGAGTCGACTCTTCGCCTTGCTCGCTATCCTCCTCCCCTCCTCTAACATCGGCTTGAGGCTCTCCTACGACCGTGGGTAAGCAAAAAAGCTAATCCAAGTCAATTCCTTAGAGGCTCACTTCGTATCCAGGGGTGTCGTTCGTCTGATTAAGCGGCTCCAGCTGAGCCCGCCTCCATAATTCTTCGTAGACGCGTCCGCTGGAGACGCCGAGTGCGCTGGATAGGACAGGACCGAGGCAAGAAATAAGGCATAGGGCGTATGTCAGTCGTCGTCCATCCTCATCAGTTATCAAACAGGTCGGAAACAAACGAACCTGTCTAGTGCCCAGTCGGAAAACGAGAACGCGTCAGTAAACCCGACAGCATTCGGGAGCACACGCAAACAAACAGCGTTGATGGCTGCGCGTAGGTCTCGCGTGGGATCTGTCTGGTCGGACCCGTGTTGTAACAACCCGAACGAAAACAGGTCGGCCAAGGCCTCCTCGGCGGTAGTGAGTAAATACTATGACATCGGGATCAGGACCGCGCTCGCTTGAGCGGAATGGTATGAACGTACCAAAAGATACAAATCTCCGAGTGCACTGGCTTCGTTCCGTGGTAGTCGGTCAAGTTCGGAAATCATATCGCCCACTCGAGTCACTACAAACGCCTCAGTTACGGCTTTCGAGAGTCTACGATTGATGCCGGGGTCGGGATGACCCAAGTTTTGTGTGGCACTCTGGACGGCTAGCGCGGCACGCCACTCGAGGAGGTGTATAACCGCTGCATAGTCTTGCCACATCGTTGGGCCGACCACCGGTCGGCTCGACTGCCCGCCGCTCAGAAGACGAAGATACGCTGAAGTCAAACCTAAGGGACGATCTGGATTTGGAACCAAGAGGCTGTATGACTTGAGTGCCGCACGAACGACTTGGCCGTCCAGTACGAAATTGTCCCCTTCATATCTATAGACAGTGAGCGAGTAATAGGACCCGGATCGTCGACCCAGCTTACGTGGCCGCGGGGAGATAGTCTGCATAAAGGCGTCCGATGCCAGCGAACATGCTGTAACCGTGTCCGCCCAACGCGCGACGAGCGTTCTCGAGACCGCTAATAGTCTCAGTAGATACCATGACCTTTAAGCCACAAAGCATAGCGTGAATTTCGGCAAGGTATCCTAGGTCGCCTTGTTCAATTCGCTCTCTCAAAGCGGAAAAGGACTTGGTCTGGATACTTGTTTAGACCGAAAAAAAGTCACCACGATGAAACACAGACCGTTTGACGGCCCAGGGCAATGAATACATAGGCACGCGAGAGTATAGGAAGGAGCCGATAATAAGTGGAAGGGTATGTGATAACTTGGCGCTCCAACCCTCGATGGTCGGGTTCTCCTTGTCTGCGGACGGTAGTATACCGGATCGCAATGGTAATTCCTTTTTCATCGAGTTAAATAGAAGGATGAATCTTGGAACTGGGAACATACCTCTTGCGAGAGTCCATCCAGCACCTGTTACCATACTGAAAGTAGTCATTAGAGGTAGAAGTTACGACAATAATTCTGAATACTTTGCACGGATATACATCATCTATAAGAATGTTTAGAACGAGAACAAACTCGAAATACGACAGACATACGCCTCCAAAACTGTGCTTTGGATTCTGAGGTTTGATATATTGACCATCTTTCGTAACCGCTGCGAATTTGGAGAACATGTTCTTCCGGGGTATCCTGACGTGGTTGAATCTAGCGAATCCGTTGTCCAACGCAGCCGATCCTGGGAAACAGTCGATCATCGATTTGAGCAGCAAAGTGAATGGAGCCGCTACCTCCTCCAGCCTTGGGGCCGATGTCCCCAGCAATGATTCCCGGGCATAGCGAATGGTCCTCTAGAAAGTATCAGTCGATACGAAAGTAGTCGCAAGTCAAGAACAAACCCAGCGACCTCAACTGGACGAGAAAGAGGTGAGGGCCAACGTCCTTGCCTCCTGGTAATATCAACTTGGCTTGTACGATCCCATGTGTGGCCGTCTTCCCAAGTGCGCCTATCCACCACTTTGTGCTGGTCAGAGTTGGTGAATGGATCTCGAACTCCTCGGTATCAGGAAGATACGTTGCCGTTGTTTCTAGCCTTGCAACGTTCGTGCCGTGGCCAAGTTCGGTCTGGAGGTAGCATCTAGAATAGATTCCAAATCAGACATGAAAACGCGCTAAGGAAACGTGCTTACCCTTGAATTCCTTTGTTGGTTACGAGGTCCCAATACTTGTCGAGCAAGTCAGAAGACCCCTGGCCAGCGAAGACAGGCTCAAAAGCTATCGCGGTAAATGTGTGGATGGACCAAAGATATGTCTGTCACACACCGAGGTCGTGAAGGGTAACCGGAAGCACTTCCGACAGGATTGACATGGCTCGCGCTTTCTGTTCCGACCCCCATCGATGTAATCTCTGCAGTTCCGTCAAGCGCTTCGTAATAGCGAGAGCCCTTTTATACGCCTCAACTCTCCCGATAAAATCCCTTGAAATGTCACCAATGAGTCGTTAGTTGGCTTGTGGCGGAACCGGCACTATCGGCGAACAGTAGATACTCACCTGGACGATTTGTCGAACACTGGCTCCTCGCGAAGAATGTTTTCGATTTGCTCAAAGCTCTTCCAATTGTGTATGCCATCTACGTCCGAATTGAACCATCCAAAGTGAGTTACACGTCGTCCGCATCATTGATCGCAGAACAATCACCAAAAAGGTAGTCCCGAATTATTTGTAGGTCAACCGAGACCCTACGCCGAGCCTCCTTCAAATCAATGGCAGTCTGCATTGGGATCTGGTGCCATTACCACAGAGGCACAAAGTCGCAAAGCATGCGAGTCGCGCTAGGCGCTGGTGCATTTCGCACGCTCAGCTTGGCTACGTAATCGACTCACGTCCACTCAAGTTACTCTTCTTTGCTTTTCAATGGCACAAGCAACTTTTAGACCACAAGATTTTGCACGTTGCACCAATCCGCGTTGTAGGCATAGGGCGTTGGAGAGTAGAACATCGACGTACGTACTCCACTACTTCCCTAGCGAACTGTCATCGTGCATGCCATATTTGCTAGAGACTGAGAAGGGTCACCCTGTTATCGCTCGACGGCATGTGGCGAAGTTGCTATGTATGTGGGTGAAAGAGTGCCAGCGATATCGGTTCCGCGCTCCGATTATCAATGATCATTGCAATCCGAACAAGCCGCAACTTGACAGGACCGTGCTTATGCCCGGACGTCGGACAGGAAGATACTAGGTTAGAACAGAAGGGTTCTCAGGAAAGAAGTAGCCCGGAATGACCCTGGTCGCCGCATGACGTTCTTCAACATCCTCGGGCATCCGCTGAATGGTCGTTCCGAGCTTGGAGGTCGCGCCACACGAGACGTACATGGTCAGTCAAGGCCTTGCTCTGCCTGCCAGGACTTGGTTACCTTCAACATCGTCGCAAGTGGTGCCATGGCAGGACTCTGCTCCACGTATACGTACATGCTTCTTGACAAAAATGACCTGGTTCTTCCTGTCGTCGGAGCTGCACCAAATCTTCCAGGTCGGCGAGTACGTTAAGGTGGGACACAAGGCTCGGGTGAAACGACAATGTACCAACATCACGTAATTTTGCGATAGAAGCGCTCTGCATGTTGCCAAGCTGAGGAACATTTCAGGGATACAGTTCAGGTGACTCAGATCTCTCAAGCAGCCTTGCTTGATTCATACTGGCAATTTCTGGGCTAGCTTGGGTACAATCAGGGCGGGAACTAAAATTTACTCTTGGCCACCAACGTTGTGCTCAGGACATGGCAAAGGTAACATGCTAATCCGCTTCCCCTTTGGTTCCAAGCGGACTCAAATCCCCAATGAGACTTCATTTGCCACCGTCAGGGTAGTGCACGCTTGCTGGCAGCACAAGCGAAGAGTGGTGCGTTATCTATACATAGATCTTTAGTAAATCCTCCAAGCCAATTTGGCTCGTAGAGCACTTGATAGTCGGACTTTCATACGTTGTCCGAACAACACACATTCGTGCTGATACAGGAGAGGCCTGGTGTCTGACCAAAAAAAAACATCTACACCTTACGTTGAACACATCTTATCTGTGCGCATCATGGTTTGAGCAGTTATATATATGAAGCTTTAATACCGGCCTACTAGCCCTATTTGATTCCAAAATAGGTTGTACTTCAAATCTGAAAGTTGGTACAGCCCTAAGCGAGCAGAAAGCGCACCTTTTTGGCAGCCTTAGGCCATTCGATGAGTCTCTCAATCCGCTACTTAAAGTCCGGATTCCGTCATGGAACGAGTGATCTTGAACTCTACGGGCTTCCGAATGATATTTCTGGACAAAATGGCATAGAGTCCGTGGGTGCCGAGCAAGGATGCCGAACCGTCATTATTAACGAGTCCATACAGGTATGTATACAACTCAAGTTCAGGGAAATTTCGTCATGCACGATTTCTAAATTCCACCCTCCAATATATATATTCCTGTTCTTCGGGAGCGACGAGTCGGACGACGAAATCATCACATCTATCCGTAATTGCCAACATTTACATTGTGCATGAAAAGAAAAAGGGAAAAAGGGACCAATGCATAACGAAGCGGAGTGTACCTCTAATCCGCGGAAATACCACTGTCTGCCTTACGTCGAGAACTGCTCCCTGATAAGTTGCTCGGCTTCTGCTGATCTAGGCTTGATTGAGCACTTGAAGGGTGCTTGGTGGCTAAACGGAAACGCAAAACACTGGGTCAGCAATAATAGTTCCATGGAGAGCGGTCAGACACTGACATCACCGTCATTCCTATTTGCTTAAACTCTGGCGTGATTTCAACACCGTTCTCAACATGTTTCGAGATCCTGAACACAGCGAGAGATTGGAGACATATAAGCCAGCAGGATGCTTGGGCGAGGAAGTAGCCTATTTGAGATTGTGTGGTCAACACATTGTTCTCGGTATCAGTCAGGGTACTGTGACTAACCTGGGCATCGGCTAAGGAAAATTACAAAATGATCAATATCGCCTTGATTCGCAAAAATTGAATCGTTCCTTACCGTCGTCCAAAACCAAAGCAAACGTTGTATGGAAGAGGCTCCGCATCCTCTCCAATATAACGATCCGGATTGAACCTCGAAGGGTCCTTGTATAATCTCTCATCGCGAAGTATACCCCTATATTCAAGGAGAAATTCACGCCTGCAGCATTCCACTTAAGAGCTGTTGACTTACCAAATGTTAGTTATGACGACTGTATCTTTCGGAATCAGGTATCCGTTATACTCGTCATCCTCTGCCGCACGCCTCACACCTACATGGCTTCGTGAATAACCAACACTTGCGGGCGTAGCACTGTACTTACTTAACCCACCCGCGGCCTGCCATCGCAAGAGTTCCGCAAACACGAATTCAAAGTATGGTAGAGAAGACCGATCCCCAAATGTTGGCAGTCGACCATGGCCAACAACGGAATCTATCTCCTGCTGCGCTTTCTTCATGACGTCCGGATACAGTACCATGGCGAGGAAAAAGGCGTGACAGGAAGCGGTGGCCTGGAAAAAAAGGTTGGTAATCGGTATCTTATAGAAGTAGATAGATCCCATACCGGATCCAGGCCTCCTACAAGTTTGCTACCGTTACTTCAACGTGAAAAGTGAAGTCGTCAATCCTGTGCGCACCTCGAAACATGGAAGATGTAGCCCATTTAATAGTTTCCTCTTTTTCTTTCGTGAGATTTGAAACATCGCTTAGTAAACGAGTAGAAAGAGATGGTAGTGCTGTACCAGCGGCCTCGAAACTATTGTTGGCATCCATCGTGATAAAATGATAACGAAACTCACCATCTGAGATAGCGCATACTTATGAGGGAGTTCCAACGTCTCCTGCGTAACAGCAGCATAACGCTTGGCTTTCTTCTTGAAACCAGCACCGGGAAACCACGATGGGATGTACTTCACTGCAAAGGCATACCGTAAGAAGGCCGCAACTGCAGGAATAGGTCACTGACTTACAAATATGAAAAACGTCGACCAGATGCCTGCCCACCGATGTCGACTCAGTGAACTGAGTGAGTGCCAAGGCGCCCAAGCTGGCAATAGGATCATTTTCGAGTTCGCCGTCTTGAGTGATGTATCCGTGAGAAATCTGTAACATTATCGAAGTGAAATTCCTGAAAGCAAAATGAATGGCGTAGAACGGATCTCTCTTGAACATACATACTTGCGGATGTGTGACTCGAACCCCTCCGGCCGCTCGAGCATCAATCGAAGAGTCCGACGAGTTTCAAATTCCATCATCTCATGGTAATTTGCTACGGCAGCATTATTTCCAATTTCCTGAGCAAACCATTTTCGTTGATCACGGAACTCGTTGGTGTAGTTGCTCAGCATCATTGTCTTGCGCCATCCTGAGAGCTCTCCGCCCATAATCGAGTAAGGGCGATGGGCGTGTTTGCTACCATGCTTCTCAAGAAGCTCATGGGCAATGGGGGGAGAGTTAATAACAACGATGTGTTTCCCGAACGCCGACGCCGACGCAATGTCACCTATCCGACGAACAGTCAGCAACAGCAGGCCGCGTAAGCAGAATTCACCAAACCATATTTCTTGTTGATCTTGAGGAGACTGACCCATGCGTGCTTTCGCGGTGCGTGCCAGAGAAACCGAAGGCCAACAATGCCTGGTGGTAAACGGCGAGCTTTGTACCTTGAATAGAGTTCAACTAAGAGACAGAGGGAGGCGGCTATCTTGACCAGCGTTGCGAGAAACATGGCAGTGACAACAGGTATACCCGACAGGCAAAGGGCACAGGGTCTGCGAAAAGCACTCGTCAGTGTACATATTTCGTACTTGTATCCTCTCTTGGTGGGGGGTTCCGTAAGCTAGGAATTGTGCGCATCTTCAAATCGGTTCACCATGGGCCGCGATTGGTCGTCAGATTCATCAAGCTTACGAGACGTAAAAACGAACCAGAAGAAGTAAAGCTCCACGGGAACTCGTGCTCGCCGGATAGATAAAATGTTCAAGATGTTCGGAAGCGAACCGAGTCGGTTGGGCATGAAGATATGTGGAAGCAGGAACAGAGATTTCTAGATTCCACTGATCTCGGTGATAAAAAAAAGTGCTTGAAAATGTTCCCGTCAAAGATATCAAGGTGACCAGAAACACCCCGGTCGTAGACGCAGCGGATACAACAGAGATATGATTTGAGAGTGGGCTGGCGGGAGCCAACTGGTAGGAACAATATTGCACAACTTCAAGTTACTACATTATGAAAGTGACTCATCGGCACGCTAAAGTCGGCAAATAACATGCGGCTGAATCATTGTTGGGGATGTGAACTTCAAGCGAGAGAGGAAGCGAATATGACTCCGAGCGCAGCGTTGGTGCACAAGAGTGGGTTTTGATTCTGTCTTCAAGGATTGTGCTCAAAATATGATCACTAGAAATTGCATGCAAGAATCCAAACATACTGAAGCCTTGAAATGAGGTTGCGTGTAAAACCTGAGGTGGCCCATCCCCAAAAGCTTCCTCGGCCCGGCCCGGGCCTATCTACTTAAAATAACGTAGTGTTGGTATTATTAGAGGCCCCCGCCAGTGATTAAATCCAGTAAAAAAGCGCTATCAGAAATATCATCATACCGCTATTTCTGCGGTAGCGAATAACATTCACCGCGGTTGACTCGGTGGGAGAACACTGGCAGAGGTGGCAGAAAACTACTAATCGGCATCCTGAAAAGCGCGAAACGCTTTTGTTTTTGGATTAGTGCAATAGTTGCCCCATTTGGATACTTTGCACGAGGGTCCACCAATCAGAATTGAGATATGATCATTCTGTGGCACGTAATGCATGTAGACTTGCAACTTTTGACCGCTAGCTGAACGGTTGAACCGGTTGTCTCATTTCAGGCGGTTTTGCAGATACTATAGTCCAAACTTGCGCCCAACGTTTTGTCAATCGTAGCAGGGAGCCTGCCTGCCAGCGGTGTTCAAAGTTACCAAAAGCAGTTTATGTAACTTGGTTCGCGCAGTGCTGGCCTCGCGTACGTTTTCAACCTTCTGAATGTGGCGATTGATCCACTGCAAAATCAGCTTGAAGGGGAATTGGTACCCAAAAATACCTTCCAGGCTTGTATTCGAAAAGTACGTTAGCGAGATAACGTCTTATCTCCACATAATTCGCTCCGGCGACAAAACGCATACTTGTCCAAAACGGAGACTCATTGACGAGAACATTCGGCACCCTCTCCGGCTGCCACGACGCCAAGAACATATAAGTAGGTAGCTTAAACGACATTCCTCTCCAGCCCTCTCCTGGTTCACCATGTTGGCCGACATCCTCCTTTCCCTCATACCCACCGACCGTATCCCAGCACACCTTGCCAGCTACATTCCAGGCAAGACGCCGCTCTCAACATGGCCTCCAGTCATCAGTATGACTGTGACGTATCTCGTCATCGTATTTGGGACCCGTGAAACAATGAAGGATAAGGCTCCTTTGAAGATGAACACCTTGTTCCGCGCGCACAATCTTCTACTGAGCGTCGGGAGCTTTATCCTCATGGCACTCATTGGTGAAGAGGTATTGTCGAATTGGATGAAACCTAGCATTGGGACGTACGGCGCGCTGTGCGCCAGAGAAGCCTACACAAACGTGAGTGTTTTACCGTTCAAATGGTTTATCTCCAAACTTTTCTTAACCGCATCATGTTTACAGAGGTTGGAGTTTTACTTGATGGTGAACTATTACTTTAAATACTACGAGTTCGTCGACACAATATTCTTGGTGCTGAAGAAGAAGCCTCTGAGTTCGTGTCTCGCTTTCCTACTATCAATGTGCCGTTGTGACCGACTACTTAAACAGTGTTCTTGCACGTATATCACCATGCGGCCACGGCGGTTCTGGCATTTGTCCACCTGAATGGACGGGCCACAGCGGTGGGTGATATCTATTATGGGCTTCAACTCGTGGACTCAAATTGGAGTTTGTTCTAGTGCTGGGTTCCAGTATTCCTTAACCTCGGCGTTCACGTTATCATGTGTAGGTCTTAAACATCTCCGTAATGAACATCGCGCTGACAAACAGCTTGAAGACTACTATTACTATGCCACAGCTGGTGGTGCTAAATTCTGGGTATGCGTCATGAATTCACTTGGCATGGATTATAACTTATCAAACGTGCTTGACTCAGTGGAAGCGACACCTTACCACAATCCAGATTGTCCAATTCGTGATCATTCTAGCGACTCTGTTCTTCGCTAGTAAGTGGCAATGTGTTTTCATCCGTCCCCTACTGATGCCGGGCATTGCCATAGCTTGGCAATTCCTTGCGTATAATTATTTCCCCTCCCTCCCTCACAAGGGCGATTGTGCAGGAACACTCACTGGCGCTGTCGTCGGGTTCGGGATCATCTCCAGCTACTTGTTGCTGTTCATCAACTTCTTCTATGAAACATACGTACGGAAAGCCGGGTCGCAGAGTTTGGTATCGTCCGTGTGGTTGTCTGTGCAGAGACGCTTCAAGGGAAGCTCGGCTGCGTCGCAAAATTTGGTTTTCCGCGCACAAAAAGGTATGTCCGGACCGTTATCATCATGCAGAGGTATTAAAACAATTTGGGATCCAGCTTCGCAGTAAAGAGCGTCGTCGAAATGTGTACTACATGTACACCCGGCATTCTAACGGCTATCGGTGTAAAGTGGAAGGAAATGGTGTCATTCAGTCTTAAGTCTCGTGATTAATTTCACGTCTGTTAATACATGAGCGGTGTGTGGACATAGGATTTATTTCCTAGATGCAGTCCTATTGTGCTCTTTCTTTGTACCGCCGTCTGGTTTCCGGAACAATCGCATAGATTCATGGTTGCTGTAGAGGATTTGTGAACTTATTCTGACATGGGTGTTCAAATATGGGCCAGTACCGTTTGCATTTATGTTCAAGTGCTGTGTGTAATCGGCCATTTCATGCGAACAGCACAGTTCTCGCTTCAACCTGCCAAGACTGAGCCATGTCATCGTACTCGCAATAAATTTTACGTACTAAAACAGACTTGGTTAAGACTGTTCAAGTCACGAATCAACTTCGAAGTTCCTTTGTCGACAGTTGCCACCGACTCGATCCGACGTTTTGTACTAGAGGCGTAAGTGAACAGCAACAGGTTTGCTGAAATCATCGATCACCTTTCAAGCTAACTTTCTCCGAAAATCTCCGCAGGCAACAACCATGCAGGTTATCCTCGTCCATTCCTTTTTACTAGCGATTGCTTTCGCACACGCGTCTGTCAACCTGAATGTCAATGACCCTCATGTCCAGCCTAGGCAGCTATATGGAGCAACGGCAGCTGCCTCTTCATTTCATACCGGTCCTCCCCTCTCCGATCCGTCACCACCAACGTCCTTTGATGTGCGACTTGAGGCTGGTGCGTAGTAAGCCCTTTTGTTTGCGTATCGGAACCCAGAGGATTCAACTCAGATATAGCACCAGTCACGAACCAGTCCATGTTGTATCAATGGACCATTGTACCTGTGTGTCATTCCTCCCGGTTTGTCGCCGAGGCATTGGTTCCCTCCAACCAATCGCAAATTCTGGACCTCCAAATGAACGGTGACAACAAGCTCACACCTGGTTATGCCATTTATGAGAAGGGACAGCCAACCCACGTTGCCCTGGTAAACTCCCTCGATGATAACTATACGGCTAGTATCTCCATCGGTGGGACTGCCCCATCTCGAGTCAGAGTCAAGTAAGGTTTTGTACATCGTCCTTTTGTAATGGCGGCTCAGATTGTGTGCATCAGATACCTCTCCGTATCATCCGTCACACAAAAGTCCAAATTCATGTGGACTGGCCAGATGTTTGAAGACGTCTTTTGCTCAGACGGACGACCCGTCGGGAACTCTGACGTGCAGACCGTTGATTGCGATCAGACCAACCGTGTCTGCAATGTCCTCATCCCTGCTCCCGGTGCAGCACTTGTTTTCCTCTCGGACCGAGGATTCGCAGAGTCAGATACGGTTGTGCTGGCCGCTACTTCCAACGGAAGCGGGGGCATTGGCAGCACCTTTCAAGGACTCGCGCATGCACTACGCAACATTGGTGGTGCCATCATCGGCAGTACGTGTTCTTCGTTACTCGTCATGAGCATGGGATGGTGGTAACGTTGAATCAGTCTGCACTTTTCTTTGTTTAGAATCCTTGCTATCGTATGCTATCACTGGTAACAGCCTGCTTCGTGCGGTGATAGATATGACCAGGAACGCTCGTTAGGTGTGTACATATACCTCCGCACGGCCCACACTACATCTTCAAGTTCTCACCATGATATACAATGCGCCTAAAGAAGGAATCGAAAACCAAATCGAATTCCATCAAGGAGATAGAGAAACGCCGACACCGACCCCACCGCCTCACCGAACGGGTATCTTCCTTTACATTCCTTTCCCATGTTTATGGTTTATTCTTACGATCGTTTATAATCCGCTCACTCGCACCCTTTGCCACACGTAACGCCACGTCCGACATTGTCCCCGTCGTTCATTATCAGAATATATTGATACTTTACAAGTTATCTTTTAGACAGTACCTTACACATACCTTCCGGTAGTTTATTAATTAGGTTATATTCAACGAGCCTCTAAGTAACGCGCTCAAAATTCTTATGATTAGCTACCTCTGTCTCGGGCTCGTATGTCTCTTCATCGTGCCAGAACTGTCAAATTCTAGCTTTCCTTTAATCATGCTTCGTCTGCAAGTTTCTCACTCGAGTAACATCTTCATCTTATCTTTCCGACAAAAAACCATTGGATCCCTTCCGCCGATGTGTCGAGCGCGAGGAGAACTTTCCAGCGAAGTGAGTGACCCACTTCTTGTAGACCCTTCCTCGTCTTGAAAATGGTGCTGGCACACTTTCAAATTTCCCTATCGAGCTTGGTGCACTACATCATCCGAGGGCAAACGTATCAGATGCGAGTAAACCTTTTCACACAAAAAGCAGTTTCTTGATCGACAGACCTCGGCACATATGCACCCGAATTCTTTTGGTTTCCGAACCATCCAGAAAACAAATGTGGGTATAGTCACCCCATTGAACACCTTCGATCCGAAACTATCCCCCTCCAAACAAGTTGTCACTTGTTTTCGGTAAATGCCCGGAACCAATCCCGCACTGCTTCAAACGACACCCTCGCAGCCTCGACGCCATCGAGCGGATGCGTCTCCTTTGGAAATACTAACATTTCCACCGCTCGGCCCTTCCCCTTGAGCACATGATAATACCCCCGTCCCTGCGTCGGCGGTACCCGTAGGTCGTCCTCGCCCAGCAAAATCAGCACTGGCGTCTTCACACGATCCACGTGTGCGATCGGCGAAGCGGCGTAGAGCGCCGCGAAGTTGTCAGGAGTGACGTGCGTACCTGGCTCGAACGGAAGCCCGAACTCTCGGAAGGGCCAGTCGGTAATGTCGGAGGCACAGAGCTCGCCGGCAGAGATGACGGGGTTGCGCATGGCGGCCGCGCTGAACACGTCGGGGTACTGGCCTATGACTAGCAAGTTCCATTAATAAACAACGAGCTCGTTGGATCGCCTAAGAACGTGATTTGGGGGAAGGGGGCTTTTGAGACTTACGATGCGCGGTGAGGAAGCCCCCATGGCTTCCACCTTGAACAACCTGTCTTCCTGGTTCAGACAGCCCACGTTTGATGAGTTCCTCAACCGTTGCGATACAGTCCGCAACGTCGAGCGTCCCGCATTTCCCGAGAAGCTTCTGGATATATTTCTCTCCATACCCCATGGATCCAGTATAATTCGGCAACGATACGGTATCTAGAGGTGGCTGGTTCAATCACGTGCTTGTATAAAGGGATGCACAGGTAGAGGACTGATTTACTCACATCCTTCCAGCGCACATGCAAGAATACCCGGTGTGAAGGATGTCACATAGGACGCATGTGGTCCTCCATGTAGAATTGTCAAACAGATAGGTTTGTGTGCTTTCGCCGACTCTTTCGATCGAATGACGATAGTTTCTACAGGATGTCTGTCTGGAATGGGTATGATATCTGCATCAAGGTGATCAATGGCTTCCTGAACTGCAGCCCGCATTAGTGATGGGATCAATTTCGCAGATTCCACGAGACGAACGTTTTGGGGAAACAGTGGGTCTGTCGAGAACCTGGACACTTGGGGATGTGTCTTGCGTCAAAGTTAAAAGAACGGTTTCTGGCGGAGAAGTTGGGGTACTCCGTAGGCACACCACCGAGCGCGCTCCGTCAGTTCCGAGTAAGCTCCAGCTATACAGTACTTTGCCATCCAGGGGAGGCGTAAGATCAGTTACAGCGCCAGAGTCCACGTCGACTGAAATCAGCGTCGGACGAGCGCCCCAAAGCGATTGTACCAAAACATATGTCTTATCGCCGAGACTGAAGAATGGGCTATCGTTCAAGTTATACTCGGAGTACAGACCTGGGAACTCCTGAGGCGCGGGATCATAAACTGCGTCCACAAGGATTCTGTTATTGCCCGCAATACCTTTTAAATCGTGGGCGTGAAGGGATACTGTAGATGCATGCGCCCCGCCCACGGGATTGGACAGCCAGAGTAACGTCGATGGAACACGATCTTTGTCAAATAGAACACGCGGCGAACGAGAGGCGCGTCCTGGGGTCTCTATTTTCATGGACTTGCACACCGTGGTTGTGGCTGAATCTGTAGTCTCGTTTGGGAGGACAAGTTCCCATATGCTAGTCGGTCGATTGAAGCATCCTTTGATGCCTAACAACTTTCCGTCACCAGTTTGCTCGTACCCGGTGGCATACAGACGTGTCTCGGTCACGAAGGTTGCCTGACCGAATAGGACAGGAATTTTGGGGGGTTGGTCCAGTGATAATTCTGTAACAGAAGCAGCTCGTGTTACATTACTATCACCAGGTGACAGCTCGTCCGGAGACCGCCAGCGGAATAAGAAGAGAGCAGGACGTTTCTTGGTGTACAATTGTTCGCCAAAATGAGGCGTGAAGCGGAACTTTGGGTATGGGCTCTCTTCCTGTTCCTCGGAAGTCTCAGAGTTCGTTTCGGCAGTGTATACTAACGCGGTTTCAGAGGGAGTAAAAGAGAACGATTTAAGGACATCTGAGAGCGTGAAGGAGGTGAGCATATAAGGGAATGACTTCAGCGAATACTATACCATCCGTGTGAAACTGCCCATGTCGCTTTGTGACTTCGAGTGAGGCCTCGAGCTGGGCGCCCGACCAGACCTCCACATAGCGCTTCTTTGCACCGTTAGCGTCGGATACTTCTTTGAGAAGTGCATAACGCTTCTCCGACGGTGCATAGAGGATGCTCGCGACCTCCGATGGATCCTGGCCGGTGACTGATGATATCACTGGAGAGCCGATTACTGAATCTGAGCTGGCTAAGGTGAGTGTTTTTGTGATAGATCGCTTGACATTTCGTTCGTGGTCACGAATTGAATAGGAGATGCGAACGACTGCGAAGAAGAGTTGAGAGAGCCCCACGGATGTTTTCGACTGACAAGTTGAAGTTTCGCACCTGAGACGCCGGATGTAATTGTGGTGTTGATAAACTTGGCTGCTGTTGGCACAGGTAGCTCTGCGAGCTCCTTGTAGAAGAGGGAAGAACCACTGTAACAAAGAGAGGACATTCTTGATTTGAAGAGACGTGCTGGTAGTAACTTCCAGCCCACTGATCGTATCATAAATCGCCACTGGTGGCACCAGGCGGAGTTTCGTCCGTCTCATCTTCGACGCGACACGGTCACAAGAGGCGACTTTAGCGACAAGACTCACAACAGAAAGTGCAACAACGAAAAAAATCACCGCAAGAAAATTCCAATCTATTCACTACCTGAGATACCTATCGTTGGGTTAGACTTGTCAAGCACTGAGTATAGTGAGTAAAAGCACAAGCTGAGAGTAATTATTGGCAGGCCAAGCCTGACCTACTAATACTGGAAGTGACCACGAAGATGCCTACTTTGGCTTTACCACTATGTCTCGATCGTCTTCTCAGCGTCGACATTCTGCATGCTTGAAATTCGATTGCCCAATATTTTACCGTCCACCAACGCTGCATGGACTTCGACAGTAAGGTCGCTACCTTAGTTCATTAGGTTGGACCTCACTCAGTCTGAGGCTGTCGGGCGCGAAACCTGCTAGCTTGTGTAACCCCAGCAATCGTTACGATCCCTCACCAAGCCAATTAGATAAGATGCCTTTGCACTGGAGCAGTAGATTCGTTTCATTCTTCACACATACTGCGTATCTAGTTTGGACGACCCCAAACCTTTCGAAAAGGCTCGTATTCATGTCATAAATTTCTACCAGTTCCTTGTCTTCATCGATCGGTAGGTATGTTAACTCGCCTATACAGTGATATCGCAACTGATCAACATGCAGCCTGATCCGTCGGTTGTATAGCGCGGCGAGACCATAGCTGGCATTTGATTAACGCGTGGCGGTTCGAGTGCATGATCTCGGCGCACTCGTTATCGGAACCGAACATGGCACATATGGGGGGACACCTCCACCCCACGCAGGGTGGACTGCTTCCTGCAAAAAGTCTGAGATCACGTCGTTTACTACTGAGGTTCATCACAGTACGTGTACAAAACCGATCCTTCCCGATTCCTTCGCCTCCCTCCCTGGTTTTTTATCGCTCGTATGCTTATCTTTGAGACCCAAGCTCACGACAAACGATTCACCGGGTTGCCTGCGATGGTGGTCGGGGCCAGGATCATGCTCAGCCCTGGAGCAGATCGGCGGCCAATCACCTCGAGGGGCATGGTCGCGTACAGAGGAGCGCAGCTACCTAGTAAATCCCGGCGAGGGAAAAAGTCGATCACACGTATACCAAGTGTCGCGTTGAGCAGGACCCCACTGGATAAGAATAGGTACCGACTGCAGACTGTCCTCCGAGTCAAGGATAGGCCTGAACCTGGTGGTAAAGTGATGCGCCGAGTCGCCGCCGACTCATTGACCGAAAATTTCAACATTCTTGTTTTGGTCTCGCTGGCAGTAGTTGGCAACTTTATGGCACTATATACTTTTAAAAAAAGCCATTGAATGGGTGAACCTCCCTTAATCGACCCTCTGCGGCGGTATCAATGGATCGATGAATATGAATCAGGCCATCAGCATATCAATAGCACCACCGCATCATGATTCATATTGATCATAATTACCACTGAGCCTGGAATGGACACGTACGTACTACACATATATGTATTGCTCAGAGACCCCTCCGAGACACGAGTCGGATTGATTATTTAAACTTACGCCAACCGAGTCGTCCATATGCACAACGATTCGAAAGCGGAATGCTCGGAGGGAGGCCAAGACTACTACTTATCATCATCACGAATCCACGTTTACGATCATGAGCTAGATTGCCATTCATTTGACCTGTATAGTTATGATTAAGTACACGCTCATTTAACATTCAACGCCAGCGTCCAATCCAAGCCGTGTGCAGGGTCATCGTCGGGTCGTATAATGTGCATGATGCATTATGTGTACACCGTGACATGTCTCGTTGTAGTCTTTTGTTTGACATGCCACATGCTACGCAGGAAAACCGGCCGTAACTTTAAAAAAAGTAGCCCAGCCTTGACAAGAGTACCCATGCACGCTTATATGTATGTCTTCTCGTCAGCGCTCTTGTTCGTGTCGGACTTGCCGCCGGCAAGTTGGAAACGTGAGCGTGCACAAAAGCCTCATCTCAGATGTGGCGCACAAGGGCATGACGGAAATGGAAAGAAGAAAGAGCAATTGGAGCCCGTGCAGTTACTACGACAGTACTACTGTAAGCATGGGCCACAATCCCCTTAAGAAGAAAAACTAAAAAGACAAACAATTAATCCCAATGGGTAGTAAGCATGAGAGGTGGGTGGTATCTTTAGACATTCATCCATCCATCCACTTGACTTCTCGGCGAGGGTATACCATAACAGTCATCATCGCGTCCTGTACAGCCGCATGTCCATGGCTCATGGGGTCACCACGTGTGCTCCCATTCCCATTATACCATACTAAACGAACTTGCTAGTGCCACCAGGGCAGCCTAGTACACCCCAGGAATCATCCGATACGTTACTCGCCTAGCGTACGCATCCCACTCCTCCCGGAACCGCTCCTGCAAGAGCGCATCCTCGGCGCGACATCGCACGTAACTGAGCACCCACCCGAGCACATTTTGCATTCCCCAGGTCCCGATCACAAGCCGGCCCAACGTCGTGTTGAGCCAGCCGCACCGCCACGCGAACGAGCCCGGGCTGGCAATCACGAGCGACATGCCGAATGCGCTCAGCGCCGCAAAAAGGTACCCGGGGTGTCGGACGATCGCGTATGGTCCTGTCGTGACGAGCTTGTGGTCCTTGAAGACGGCCAGCTGGTGGGTAAAGTGGCGTCCGAGCGTGCGGAAACACCATAAGCGGCCGAGACCGCCGATAGCGGCGATGATGGATCCCGCGATGAAGTAGCGGTTGACATTCGAAGTGGGCAGTTGGCCAGAGAGCACCAGTCGAGAGAGTACCTCAGAGGAAATTAATGAGGGATAATGGGCAGCGAGCAGGACGGCCGCTTCGGCGATACAAGGAATTGATGCGGAGAGCTGGATGTGCATTATAGTGCGTCAGCGCTCTATGAAGGCCACATTCACGTGTTTGGTGGGAAGTCATACCCTGTGCAAAAGCGGGAAGAGAGCTGGGCATATACGTTCGTAAAAGGCGCCATATACGCGCTCAGATTCATTGGGCGGGCCATTAGGAGACATGAAGGAGACGTTGAATAGCCACACGGATGGAAGGAGGATAGGGACTTTAAGGAGCGACATGCTCTGCCGCAGGCGAGGATATAGTACAAGGCGGATGGATTCCAAGCAATAGCACGTCTGGGGGTTTTATGTGTGATCTCTCCATACACGTGATGCTTTCAAGGATACTAACATGTCGCTGCACCCTTTCTGTTGATCGGGAAGACTATCCAGATCAGGGTGGCTCAACGGACAGACGGTCCGTGGTGGAGGGTCGACAACTCAGTCATAAAGAGACTGGCGGCATTGCAGGGTTGTCCTGTCAAATGTCTATATCAGAGCTCAACGCCCGACTTGCCTAGTCGGGAACGATGTGATAAGGAGAATAATGAAAGTTCCGGGAACAGCCTCGTGACATGCGCCCAGGTCAACATTCCAAAAGGCGAGCACGTTTTTGAAATGGAATCGATCTCGCTTCTAAATGGACAATGGTTTGAGAAATGTCGTTGAACCTTTACAAATATCCCATGATGCATACAAAACTTTCAAAAGAATGCACTGACCTTACCCTGTGCGTGTTGGGTTGAGTCCAGCCCACATCCGGACGCGTCGTAGCGCCTTGGAATCGGGATCTTATTTTACTTCACACATGCTCAGGTATGCGCCTTGGCAAAGCGCCTTGTCTAAAGATACACCCTGCTATTGTCATCATCTAGGGTTCATCCTGTAAAAGTGTCAAACGAGAAAAAAGAAAGACGCCCTAGAAGTTGCCGAAATGCTCACCGCATCGACATGTAATCGGTTGAACCTGCCTCTTCTGGAGGTCCGAAGTCGGACACCACAGCAAACAATTCAATCACCAAAAGATGAAGGGCCGCCGCCGAAATCAATTTTGAAAGAAGGGGACGGCAAAGTTTCAGTTTCGAATTTATCCCGTGGGCAGCGGGGCGGAGGTGTCGGATGAGGCGCGTGGCGAAAAAGGAAACGTCGCTACCGTCACGCCACCTTAGCTTTCCTCGCTTCCCACATACATACTCGAGCCGCAGTGTAGGGACGCTCGTGAGTCGCTTATCGTGCAAGCTTACTACTACTAGCAGTACTGGCTGACACGGGATGTAAGATTTACAGAGCTTACTGCCATTGCGTCTTTCCGTGCTGAGCGCTGATCGATGATCCTCGCCGCCGCCGCCGGTTTTTAAACAAAGTGAGGGGAGGCGACGCAGCTTTGATCGGCCTGAATCAACCGGACGTGCGTGCAAGTGAAGTAAATACCAAGTACATCTGACATGATGCATCTGAGTGGCAGGAGTTGCTATCGCAACGAATTTCGGCCATGATCCGAGTCGCATTGCTTTGTGCATTCTCTACTCAGATCAGCTAAATCTTGTCGGGCGTTTGTCCACTCCAGGAGGGACCGGTGGCCGGCGTTATCTGTCGTCTTTACATGGCGTCTCGTGATACCCTTACTTGAGCAAATACTAGTTTGTAAAGTTACTAGGCTTTTTTCCCTTTTTTTCCCCCTTGCAATATAAATAATATATCTGATCTGGCGCTGGCAGATGCCATCACGCATGCTCCCCCGCCAATCCAAGTGGTATTACGAGGGACTTGACGGTCCTACACATTGCCTTACAGCGTACTCAGCAGCACATACCTGCATTCTGGTCTTTCGCTGCAGCCACGAATCACCCATAGGTACTAATAGATATGATGAATCAGATCTAGACGTAGCGCCAAGCCCTCCCTTATGTATTAATACGTCACTGTCTGCACCGCATGGCACGATTCCAAAGCTTCAAACTCAGTTCTCTCCGCACTCTCGGCAAGTATCACTAGGATTCAGGCGAGACTCTGATGACTCTGAGATGATCTCGTCGTACGAATTCGCAATGATCACTTTGAAGCATTATATCGTATCATTGCTTGGGGACAAGTTATGGAAATAATAGATTTTGCAAAAATGTCGGCTGGAATGTGCTGCCGAGTACAGTACCTACGCTGTTCCCAATGATTGAATGACTGAATGATTCAGGACTCCCGGTCGACGTCATGGTGGGGGCGTGCCCACTGGGCGGCCTGGTGTCATGGTGTATTGTCGTGAACAACCCTGGATCGCTGCTTTACCGAATATTTTCCCTGACAGCTCGTTTTTGGCAGTCCGTAAGAGCCAGGACCTAATCGGTTCTATACGCGTCAGAGATCTACGATTGGGTGAAACGTTCCGCCATTGGCGAGACCGGCGTTCATGCCAGGGATAACGATAACCACACCAGTGTGACATGGGTTCGGCAACCCTGAGTCGCCGTTCGTACGAGTCGGTGCGACTTGTTGCATGTTCATTGTTCGCGCATGGCAGTCTGTCCATTCAAGTTCGATACTGTCTCAAAACAAGTACAGTGTAAATAACTAGAAATAGGTTCCATGTGTCTCAACTATGTTATAGGATGTCTGTCCACTAAATATTATAGAGGAACGGACATGGCCTGGAATGCCGTATTGCCGCTCGAGACCCTCTCCTCTTTGTACCTTCGGCAAAAACGTTGAAAGCCAGCCGGATTCATGAGGCGTGTTGGAAATACACCATCGCGAAACATCCTGAGGATATGGTCGACATACATCAATGCCGTCTCCATCGCTTCGAACGAGAGTGGTTTTTCGTCTTGACGCATAACAGTCACCTACAACATATTCGGGGCCGATCATCCAACAGAACTGGAAGAAGACATACGGTGCCTATACAACCTGCCCTCTGCCATCTGGACGGATGCGCACAATTGGATAGGGTTGGAGACTCAGTGAGTGTATTACTCACGTTTCCTCTGGATGTCCCGCATTGGGATGCGTCATCAAGTGCGCTGCAATTTGATTGTCCAGTCCGGGATCACGTGCCATCGAAGCGGGGTCGTCGGAGAGATGGCGGAAGAGAAGAAGAGGAAAGCCAACTTGCCGGAGTAGCGGGCAGATCACGCCCTGTGTATGTATCGCGTGGGACGGGCCAATAATTTCAGCCTCGAAAGCCCGTGCGCCGCGCGCCTGGTCGGCATTGCAGGGGATAGTGACCCCGCGGACTTTGTAAGGCGGTGAGCGAGGTTGCGATGCCTCGGGTGGTACTGCGGGGGCACAATTGGCTTTGTGGTACGGCCAGTCGGATACTTGGCATGCGTTGGACTGGGTAGAAAAGTGTGAGTGGGTGAGCAACATAGAAGCGCCTCACATACGCAGTAAATGGAGCCTTTGCACCGAGAACAACGCATAAAGGTGTTCCGCTCGCCTTGGTAGGCACATCGAGCACACCTTACACTCGTCATTGAGCGGGCTGGCATCACAAACAGTGGGCTGGGGCGGGCTGAGAAGGCACTCTAGCCCTCTGGGGGGCAACTACACTTGCCATATCTGGTCATAATCAATGTCGTCATAGACTGTTGGTGTGGCGCAATAGTAGAGGTAAATACAAAGGTTAGATTAGTGTTTAGAACATACCTATGTAAATGTCGTCATAAATGTGAAGGTTGAGCTTGAACACTTTCAGGAGATTTAATGTTTCGTCAATTGGCCAGACTTCATCCAGACAACATAAATTTCGGCGCCGAAGAAATGAGTCGGAGCTTCACATTTGGTATCACGTGCTTGCATGACAAGTTTCGGCATAGCTCAATGCCGAAACTTATGTAAAATGGAGAGTACGGTCGCAACCGGGTGGGCGGAAAGACTCCAAGCTTTCGCCACTACCTGGCTCATTAACGAAACATAGAATATCCTGAAAGTACTG
>JBBPLP010000439.1:0-21766 GCA_038089875.1 Fistulinella prunicolor
ACAGTTATGATACTTCGTGAGTCTCAGAAGTTCAATTCAGAGTGTCGAGCTGGATTACCTGGCGTGGCTTCATAACCAGCAACGAGTAAAGCCCTGGCCTAAATGGGATTTACGGTGGTCATGCGGTCATTAATAGACGTAATATTTCAACCCATACCAGTACCATCACCTCCTTGGGTGTCATATGAAGGTGGCGGCTTTGATTTTCTGCCCGAACTGTATAAACTGAGCCAAACTATTACGCATAGGAGGAGAAATGATTGTACTTAGAAGACCAAGAATCGACTTTTCTTCCCTCTCTTCGAAGGTACCCGCTTCTTTTTCCTTCCTTGCTTTTGTGAGCAATTCATCTGCAATTTCGCTCATCGCATCGTTCAGCTTCTTGATCTGGTTCGTGTATGGTGTCGGAAGTTTGAGCAACCATGGAAACGCCGTTAAAGCTAGTACGAAGATCAATGTACCAGTTTTTTTGCGTGCATTGCCCAAGGCGTCAAAGATATCTGTTGCCGAGGTCGGTTTGCCGTCAAGCGAGCCAAAATCATGAGAAAAACAAGCCATGCCGATCATGTCGAGGCTAGAAAAATTAGGTTAAACACGATGATGATCAGCCTAGGGATATAACATTCGTACGAAATGCGATTCATCCTTGATCCCATGTTAGGTTGCAATAAATCATAAAGCGATAATCACACACCAGCTCTGAACTTCAATCACAGCACCATCACCGCCGCTTGATTCGACCAAGGATTCCCAAACGCTTTTAGCCTAGGCTTATTCCTCAGGAAATCCACGACGCTTGGGAGATCAGATGCAAACCTTGTAAGCTGCATCATAAAATACAGGAGTTAAGTTGCGAATGGCCGCATAACTGAAACCTGGAGCCAGTGTTTTCCGCTGTCTGTATCAAGGGTTCGTGAGCACGGGCACTCGACTCGATGGAAAAAATGCAAGACACTGACCTGCGGTGATTTTCTCCCACTGCGGATAATATTCCATCTCCTACCTGTTACAACGGTCAGCATGTTGTGGAATTGCCCTGCATTTGCTTAGCCTTCAGCTCACAATGTTATGGACAGTAACTCTTGCGGCAGGCATTAATGTATATGTCCATGGCTCTCTTGCATAAAAGTGAGCTATTGCTTTTGGATCGCAGAGAACGATCATTCTTCCGCCTAATGAGGTGGGTATTTCATACACCCCACCATATTCTTCCGCCCATTTCTCATATTGCGCCCCCGAGTCCAAAGACATTTTGACCACCTTGTATATGCCCCACAAGAAAGAGGGATTAGGTGGTCCGCGGAGAGCAGTCCTCTTAGATCGGTGGCTGGTGAGTCGAGTGACTTTGAAGATGGCATAAAGGGCAACGAGTGCACATGCGATATCAGCGAGCCGCAGGCCACGCCCCGTTGGAAGATTGCTTGCAAGCAGTGTTCTCAGAAAGTCGAACTTGGAGAAAACGCCAGCCATTGTTATCGACGGAATGAGTGCGAGTGAAAAGGACGCTTGAAGCCCAATGGAGTATGATATGGGTCAGCGCTGTAAAGAGGGTTTGAAGGGTGCGACATATAAATAAGCCACACAGCACAGCGACAGGAACCTTTGAACGGAATAATTGAAGTTGTGAACATATCATAGCCGCTTTCCAGGATGAAAAGTTTTTTTTGAGATTCCACCCCGTTCGCCATAAGGCCCGCAACCAACGGATATCACTCACGTATGGTGTTATCGGAGGCGATACAGTACTACCACTGTCATGTAGTAGTCCCATGGCTCCGATCATTGTTCCAATACATTGGCTGATAGCCCCTTATAGTAGCTAGTGTTTATTTATAAATAAAGATAATACAAATGAAGTGTAGGCCCGTCTGCCAGGCAGTACCAGCACTGATACGTCGACGAGTATGACGGGTTCTTGTAGTTCTGGTTTGGCATTAGTGTAAAAGGCATCCCATTTTGTGAATGATGTATTCGCAACCAAATTTGCCTTTTGGTCAATCTTAGCTAGTCTCAATGCATTAACCAATGGTTTGAACTTTGCCATGCGGCGTTGAGACGACCAAAGTGGTGATTCTTTGTCTCCTGATGTGTGCCTCCCGTCATCGCATGCCAACGGCTGTGCCCGGGGACTCCGGGACTGAGATCAAATGTCGTTTGGGCCTGGCTTATGCCCGCCCTGGTGCCTTGATCGGGGTATGTTGGTACAGCGTAGATGATACTACACTCGGATTGGCTTAATTTAAAAGCAGAAAACCGGGATATAGTCCAATAGCCTCCGAATAGTAGCCTATCATGTTATCTGCTTCTTGCCTGCGAAGTTTGGTTTGTGAGCTACTACTATGTAGATATGATATCGATAATCGGACAAGAACGATGATGCTACACACTGCAAAGTAGAACTGTGCAACCTCTAACAATGTCGCACAGAACTTGTAATGCTTCCGGATACGCCCGTTGTCAACTTGTGGCACTGCATGTGGTGACGGGGAGGCACAGCAAAAAGTCAGTTATGTACTGTGCAGTAGCAACAGGTCTATGTTGCATACTCCATGAGTTTCAACTATCCTTATCACTCATACCCTTTCCTTTGCCAACGATGATCAGCGTTCAATTCACGCTCGACTCCTTGAGAGCACTGCTTGCACACAATTTTCGTACAGTTCTGAGCTTGCATCTTTTCGACGTTGCATGTGCACTTGGTG
Source organism: Fistulinella prunicolor (assembly GCA_038089875.1). NCBI lineage: Eukaryota > Fungi > Basidiomycota > Agaricomycetes > Boletales > Boletaceae > Fistulinella > Fistulinella prunicolor. The sequence continues at coordinate 2,703 of JBBPLP010000439.1, forward strand.
CCGTTTGCGCCGTCCTCAAAGCCGCTCAAGTCACCCGCTGCCTACTAAAAAGGACTCGTCTCTATGGACCATCTAATCCCTCTTTCTTGTGGGGTATATACAAAGTGATTCGACTATCTCCAGACGCGGGGACACACTACGAGAAATGGGCGGAAGAACATGGTGAGGTGTACGAGGTCCCCACAACACTAGGCGGAAATATGATCGTCCTCTGCGATCCGAAAGCAATAGCCCACTTGTATGCACGGGAACCATGGACATACATATTAATGCCCTATGTAAAGACTACTGTCGAGAACATTGTAAGCGGAGGGCTGGTCAGACGAAATGTGATTCCAATGTGTGCTGACCGTTGCAACAGGTTGGCGATGGAATATTATCCGCAGTGGGAGAGAATCACCGCAGGTCAGTGTCTTGCATTTTTTTCTAGTTGTGTCGAGTATCCGCGCTGACGAGACCTAATGCAGGCAACGGAAAACGTTGGCTCCGGGTTTCAGCCATGCTGCCATTCGCAATTTAACTCCTGTGTTTTTCGACACGGCTTACAAGGTTTGTGTCTGATTCCCCAAGTGTCGAAGGTCTTTCTGAGGAATGAATCCAGGCTAAAAACGTTTGGGAAGCTTTGATTGAATCGAATGATAGTGATAGTACCGTGATTGACGTCCAGAACTGGTGGGGTGATTCAATCTGATAATACACTACACCCTAACATAAAAACAAGGATGAATCGTATTTCGTACGGGGGTATCCCTTGTTTGATCGTCGGTATCTGACCAAGTTTTCCTAGCCTCGACACGATCGGCATAGCTGGTTTTTCTCATGATTTTGGCTCGCTTGACGGCAAACCGACCTCGGTGACAGATATCTTTGACGCTCTGGGCAATGCACGCAAGGATACGGGTACATTGATCTTCATGCTCGCTCTAGCAGCATTCCCATGGCTGTTGAAACTCCCAACACCGTACACGAACCTCATAAAGAAGCTGAACGATACGATGGGACATATTTCAAATGAATTGCTCACGAAAGCAAGGAAGGAAAAACAAGCAGGTACCTTAGGAGAGACGAAAGAGAAGTCTATCCTTGGCCTTCTAGGTATATTTGGCATGTTTTCCTGTGCGTGGAGAATTGGCTTAGTTCATCCAGTTAGGGCAGAAAATCATAGCCGTAAGCTCCATTTGACACCTAAAGAGGTGACGGGACTGGTATGTGTTGGAACATATATTGACTGATTCAGACTCTGGCGTGACAGCCTTCCATTTAGGCAAAGGTTTTACTTGTCGCTGGTTATGAAGCAACACCAAGTGAGTCAGTTCTCTGAATTCAAACTAAGCTCACAAAATTTTAACTACGTCAGTCGGTTTGACGGTATGGTAGCCCACTGTAATCAAGTACCTCATTACTAATGTGCGAGGGTTTTGGTCGTTTAGTGGGCGTTGATCGAACTCTCCCGAAACCCAAATATCCAGGCGAAACTGCGAGCGGAGCTTCTCGAGTTGGGGACCGACCCAACCTTTGATCAATTGTCAAACGGTCTCCCGTACCTCGACGCCGTGGTACATGAAACACTCCGTATCCATTCTCCTGTCCGTGGCTCCTTTCGTATAGTAAGCAACCCGGAATTCGGCTTCATGCGATATACAACTCAATGCCAATTTGAACAGGCCACAGAGGACGACCTCATTCCCTTGAGTAAGCCTGTACGAACGCGATCTGGCGAATTCGTCGACCACGTCCTGGTCACCAAGGGGACCCGCCTTTTAGTCTATATACCGTCAATGAATACGTCAACGGCACTCTGGGGCCCTGATTCCAAGGAATTTAAACCCGAACGATGGATTTCACCAGATGGGATCCCGCCCAGGGCGAAGGAGATTCAAGGACACCGACATCTCCTCACGTTTCTGGACGGACCTCGGACGTGTCTCGGCAAGGGATTTGCGATTGCAGAGTTCAAGGTAGGTGGTACACCCGTTCATCTCGTTTCCTCTGTTCTTCCTCTCGACCAACTCGGACGTCAAGTCTGTTTATTGCCTACAACAACGTCGTTGACCCCCTTTTTCGATACAGGCCGTACTCTCGGTTCTCGTGAAAAACTTTGTGTTCGAACTTCGGGATGGCCCCGAGACAGTGATCGAAACTTCGATGGGTATTTTACCGAGACCGACAGTGGCGGGAGAGCACGGTGTTCCCTTGGTCGTCAAGCGCTTCGAGGGACAGTTGATGTAAACGGAGGGTGCATCTATATTTGTATGTTCGGTGTCTTACTTACCAGGATTGTATTACTTCCATACTCGAAAAATCCCGCAGTGTACCCTTCATACTGTGCTCCTGAGCCTCCTCCCTTCGACTACCCAGCCCTAATCTCTGCCCGCTTCCGAAACCAACGTCATGGAAAGCTCGTCCAAGAATGAGAAGCACCCCAGAAACACGATTGTGTAGATGTAACTGGACCCACATTGAGAGTCCGTCTCACAGTCGTGCAGGAGAAATCCCAGTAGTACGAATTCGCCTAGATTGACATGCAGCCTGAAGCTCCGACGTAGACAGCTCGTCGACACCCTCCGAGTAGATCCCTGGATCATCCCTCCTGAGGTTCATTGGCAGACGTGAGCAAACGGCACCTCGAAAACGGCACCTCGAAGAAAGTTGTCCGTTCCAAACGCGTTGATACCCATATATCGGCACATCGAGACGAATTGAGGGGGGGAGAGGTTGTCGAGTGTGAAGTCATCGTCAAACAATTTGGCGACATTGACAATGCCAGCCGGAAAGGGCAATCCGCCCGTCGAACGAACCCTTCGGAAGAGCTCGTTGAGGGCGTCCACACCAAGGATATGGGCATTCGCTCTCAGTCCAGGTCTCCTGGAGGAATTTGGCAATTTCCAGGCCTGACCCTGAGGAGTTTACGTTGCTCCTCTTACTAAACGCAAGTAAATTGGGGGCCATCAGGACAGTCGAAAGCGAAAATATTCACAGCGGTAAACTTGTCTTCGAACATTGATGGAAGCATGTTAGGGAGCAGCCTGAGTGCGACAGGGAGAAGAAACTCCATGAAAGGTATGATCATGAAGACAGAAAAGGGGGGTTAGTTTGACCAAATCTTGCGTCGTTTGTCTCAGTTGATACATATTGGATGAGTGGGAAAGCACCACCAAGAGGCAACGTGTCATCTTACCTGTCTGCGTTCCCTGCGTGTCAAGCTCTCTCCATGGAGAATCTTCCACTGTAGTCTTGCGGAGATACGGAATTCGGAGACGAGCAACTTCGTTCCGTGCCAGTGATGCTGGGCCTCATGTTTCACTTTCTTCCACGAGTGAGAGAGAAGGGGTGCGTCTTGCTTTGGCGCGGGCGGGGCAGTCTTCGGGTCTGGTGGTGCGCCTCGCGAGACTGTTGACGACTCATCCCACCACCCTTCTCTGCGACCGTTCGGACGTTCTGGGATGTCTAAACAAGAAATCGTCCATCAGATCAGAACAGGACCGACGACTTCCCATATCTGTTTTATCCATACCGGTTCTTGACGGGATGTATCAACATCAATGCATTCAGGCTAGAGGTATATGATTCCGACGAGACTGTAAGGCTATACAAACATTCCAATCCTATGATAAATAACAGGCCGGAAATACAAATACAAACACCCCTGCCCTGTACATCTGTTACATTTCTCACTCGAAAGGCTTTATGATCAAAGGCACCGCAGCACCCTGTTCACCCTCCACTTTCGGTCGCGGTAAAATACCAGCAAATGCATCGACTAATTTCTCGGGGCCATCGCGAAGTTCGAATACAAAGTTTTTCACGAGAACCGAAAGCGCAATCTGTATCAAATAGGACGTTTTTGGATGCAATAAGCAAATGGTACGACATCGGTCCAGAGGGAGAAGAGAGAAAACGGAAATAATGGACGTGGCACCCACCTTAAATTCGGAAATCGAAAATGCCTTCCCGAGACACGTCCTCGGTCCATCAATAAATGTCAGCAAATGTCGATGTCCTTGCACTTCCTTCGCCCTGGCCGGAATACCATCTGGCGAGATCCATCGTTCGGGCTTAAATTCTTTGGCATCGGCGCCCCAGAGTGCTGTTGACGTATTCACTGACGGTATATAGACTAAAAAGTGGGTCCCCTTGGTGACTACGATATGGTCGACCAGGTCGCCAGATTGTGTGCGAACAGGCTTGCTCAAGGGAATAACGTCGTCCTCTATGGCCTGTTGAAATGGTCATTGAGTTGTCCATCGCATGAAGTCCAGTCCCATGTGCTTACCATACGAAAGGATTCACGAATAGGAGCATGCATGCGAAACGTTTCTTGCACCACGGCGTCCAGATACGGGAGACCGTTGGAAAATTGGTCATAAGTTGGGTCGTCCCCTAGCTCTACAAGCTCCTCTCGCAGTTTCGTTTGGATATCCGAGTTTTTGGCAAGTTCGATCAACGCCCACTAAATGGTCAGAACCGTCACATGTTAACAATTGTTTATTTGACTATGGTGGGTCATCGTACTGTAAGACTGACTAATGCACTTTGTGAGCGTGGTTCACTCAGAGGTTCGACTCGGCTTACCTGGTGTGGCTTCATAGCCAGCAACAAGTAGAGCCCTGGCCTAAATGGGATTCCAGGCGGTCAGGTGGATACAAATCGACGTAATATTTCAACCCATACCAGTACCATCACTTCTTTCGATGTCAAATGGAGTTGACGGCTTCGATTTTCTGCCCGAACTGGATGATTTGAGTCCAACGGTCACGCACAAGAGAAAAAAGAAATGTACTTAGAAGGCCAAGGATCGACTTTTCTTCCGCCTCTCCTAAAGTACCTGCCTGCTTTTCCTTCCTCGCCTTCGTGAGCAAATTATTCGCAATCTCGCTCATCACATCGTTCAGCTTCTTGATCTGCTTCGCGTATGGTGTCGGGAGTTTCAGAAACCATGGAAATGCTGTTAAAGCGAGCACGAAGATCAATGTACCGGTGCTATTGCGTGCATCGCCCAAGGCATCAAAGATCTCCGTCGCCGCGGTTGGTTTCCCATCAAGCGACCCAAAATTATGAGCGAAACAAGCCATGCCGATCATGTCGAGGCTAGATAAATTCAGTTAGACATTGTGGTGATCAAGTTGACGACATGTTCGTACGAAATGCGATTCATCCTTGGTCTCATGTCAAGTTATGGAAAATCATGAATCGATAACCACATACCAGCTCTGGACTTCAATTACGGCGCTATCACCACCGCTAGATTCGATCAAGGATTCCCAAGCAGCTTTCGCCTAAGCCCATTCCTCAGGAAATCTGTGTCGCTTGCAAAATCAATCACCAACCTTATGAGCCGCGTCAAAAAACACAGGAGTTAGGTTGCGAATAGCAGCATGACTGAAACCCGGAGCCAATGTTTTCCGCTGTCTGTATCGGGTCCTGTCAGCACGAACACTCGACGCAACCAAAAAAGGCAAGACACTGACCTGCGATGATTCTCTCCAACCGCAGACAATATTCCATCGCCTACCTGTTGCAACGGTTAGTATACCTTGGAATATCACTGAATTTGCCTAACCTGTTACTCACAATGTTCTGGGTAGCAACTCTTGCAGCAGGCATTAATGTGTACGTCCATGGCTCTCTTGCGTAAAAGTGAGCTATCGCTTTTGGGTCGCAGAGGACGATCATTCTTCCGCCCAGTGCCGTGGAGACCTCATATACCCCACCGTATTCTTCCGCCCATTTCTCATATTGTGCCCCCGAGTCCAGAGACATTTTGACCACCTTGTACATGCCCCACAAGAACGAGGGATTAGGTGGTCCACGGAGAGCAGTTCTTTTCAATCGGCAGCGGGCGATCCGGGCGATTTTGAGGACACCGTAAAGGGTACCAAGTACACATGCGACGTCGACGAGAAACACCGTAGGAAGACGCAGAGCGTTCAGAAATCCAGGCTTGAAGAAAACACTCGGCATTATTGTCGAAGGAAAGAGCGTAAGCGACTCCAAGGAAAATCGAGGCACTAGAGTGTACATAGATGATCTGTACTAGCATTGCGACCCAAGGGTCTGCAGGAGCATATTTAAACAAGTCCGAGTCATTCAGAGCCCGCCACTTTTGCAAGCCGAAGAGTGGAATAAATGAAATCACATACATACTATATTACATAGTACCCTTTCCAGCGTGCGCACTTTTTCGAGAACGTAATTGGCCCCTTATAGCTACACAGCCCTTAGTGGAGTGCATTGTAGCACTAGGGCCTGTTCAGCTCCACCGTCTGCGCTTCGGCTCACGAACCGAATACTGGCAGGACGCAGCGAAGTTTAATACTTATGCAGAAGCAAAATTTACCCGAACTGAGGCGAGGTTGAATATTGAATGTCGGTATTAATCCAAAAACAAAGCGACACTAACAAGATAGGTGTAGGCGGCCCGGATGAACTGTTCTGCGAGATAAAGCTTTACTTTTGTACGAGGGGCTGCCAGGCCCAGAATTTCCAGAATGCCGATTTGAAAGACAGCATTATCTGCAAAGCTAAACCACCAAAATGTAGCCATAGTGGGCTCGCGAACAACCCTGTCAGCCTATCAACAAATCCACCTGCCAGAACCCTCAGACAGGCCATAAGAAAGTCGCTAAGGGATAACGCTCTGCCATTTGTTTTGCATATTAGTTGGCCAAATGTAACATACTATTAAATCTGGACTGATCTCTCATGATTATGGTATGGTATCACTACATAACGCCAGAGCGATGTAGTGTTGAAAGTGCCACGGACAGACAGACCAGCTGGCACAACCAGCACCGATCCAATCATCAGTGGTGACCATGTCACTGTGTAGTAGTCACTCAATGGGTATCATTGTCACTATTGCCGCATCTAAGCAATCTTTACAGTCCGAGCAACCAATCATGCACGTTGTATTAGGACCACCCACTAATTATGTCAAGGGCTATGTGGACGCCTGTTTCATTTCGGATGCCAGTGTCATACTAAGCCAACAAAGTGTAATACTAGCCTACGGTGAGCTCCACAAGGTCAAGTGACACCGAGGGACTGTCTGTGCTAATTCGAAAGGTGTTTATTCGCCTCCTGACTATGGCTGCGCGAAGCAAGATGCTTGCGGTGGATTTGTCGCTGACGAGATTCTTGGCTACTAACTAGACCAAACGGAGGATCAAAAGGGAGACTTAAGCTCAGGTAGCTTTCTAGATGGGCTATCATTGTTTGCTCATTGAATCCCAACCTTGTGGGGATGGTTTGAAGAAGAACACGTATCGCCTGATAACGACATGGTATGGAAACGAGTCAGGTGCCGACAGAGCTAGTCTTTTCAGGCCGGTTGATCCGTGCTAGCACACATCTCGCAGGGGAGTGGTATTGCTGACTTGTCACCAAAAAGAAGCCTCCTCATCCCAACTCACTGTTTGCTGGGTCGCACTCGGAACACCTGCTGCCCACTGGCCAACCTCCTTCGGTTGTTACAGTGAGTAGCTCTCCTAAACAACCCTCGAGGTGCAGTGGTTGAGGTAGCGGTTGATCCCCCCGATGGGAGCTTCCCTGCGGTCGAAACTGCACTCCTATCCCGCCCCTTTTCATGTCACTGCATGTGCTGTATACAACCCCAATGGACGTAGCAAGCAGGATTGCGGCCTTGGTTGTCTTCTCTTGCACAAATATTCTTTTCCGGTAAGAAAGAAAGGACAAACAGTGAGCCAGTGAGTAAAAAATAGAAAGAAAGAAGAATTAAACAGTGGGAAGGGGCAGCTGGTACGGCATACAAACATTGCGCACGCAGGTAACGGGGTGGAGCAAGAGTCTTGGGGTACACAAGCAGTGAACACAAGGGATGGGGTATGTGAGGACATGCATGCATGCGGACAGCACTGATCCGCATACATGATCGTGCTCGCATATGCCCCGCGAGCGGAAAGTGCACCTTTTGGGCAACCTTATCAGGTTAGTGCACAAAATACCCTTAAAAGGTACCCTTTTTCGTTATGCGTCGACCAATCGCAGTTCGTAGATAGTTCGCAGAGACTCGTCAAGCGATAACCTTGAGTACAAGTCATCTTGTGCATGCTAGTGCGATGCGACCACAGGTGAGACGACTCAGAGCAAGGAAGATGTTGACGGGGTCATACGGTGAGAGTCTCGATTCATTGCCAACCCGGGATTGGTACGTGCAGGTGTGCTAGTTCAATTCAAGCCTCAACGTTGTCAACTCTGGACCCTCGAATTTTGGGCATATTAACATACTTATGGAGCGGAACAAACAATATAAAGTTTCAAGTTGTTCGATCGAGCTAACCTTACGGGCCTGCTGACAAATCTGGTAAGACGACTTGTAACACTATCACTTGATGCTATCAATCGACGAACTGTAATTGGACTTCATTTTGGCTTGAACAAAAGGAACGGCCTCTTCCTTTGCGAGACCTGGAGGCCAATACGATCTCTGCGGTAAGGTCCTTGACACTGGGTGGGGTGGGTGGAGATGCTGATGACATCGGCAACGTCGACTGGGAGTATGAAGGTGATGGTGTATCCGGTGTGGCGGCATCATGAGAGTCATGTAGGCCACGAGTTTGGGGATCGGGGAGGACTGGTTTGGGTGGCAATAGATATTGCTGCCCATATGATGGGAACAGGCTCGTACTTGATGATGCGGCGAAAGGATAGGTGAGGGCCTTGATTTCTTCTTCGACGGCAGAATGTAGGTAGGATATGGACCGGGACCGACAAGATCCCTCCGGATCATCTCTTCAAACTCCCTCAGGTGACAGGATCAACGTCGAGTTCCCATTCGAGGTACTGGCACATCTCCCTGTCCATCTTGTTGATCTCTCAGAGTCAAAACATCCCCTGGGCGACGATGGACCAGGACTTGTTGGAATAAGTATCGTCGTAGATGACCTTTGAAGTGACCATGAATGCAGAGATGAAGAGGCGGTGACCCGAGAATCCCTGCCGTCGGAAAACAGGACTTGAGTCGCTGTATGAGTACGGGGGCGGTGGAGGTCACGCATGGATGGAGTTTCGTCCTGCGCAGGGCACATGCTATGAAATGGGAAGTTTAACTGTCGAGTTCGACGGAATACCCGAAGCAGGCAAACCGTTCTCATGCTTGGTCGACCGTTCAAAGTGGCTGTGCCCAGGCAGCGTTCGCTTCTACTACTATTCGCATTCTTTCAGGTGGTACTGTACACCTTTGGTCTAAGCAAATGTTTTGCTCACTAGTTTTGAAGCCTGATACCACTCTAGTTCATCGGCGAAACAAAATGGGCTTTGGGATGGGCTTCACTCGTTTTGTTTTTGGCTTAGTGCGAAATTTACCCCGTTTGGATAAAATTTCGCCCTTGCACGATGAATCCACCAATCAGAAGGCTTGCTTGAAGAACGTAACCCATATAAACTGGCAAATTTCGACTGGCCGGTTGTTTCATTTCAGACAGCTTTGCAGACGTTGCTTGCCTCCATGAATGACGCGGACGGAGGTTGGACGTGAACCCGGGAGCGAGCGAAGGTTACGTACGTAATTTATTGTGGAGTGAAACCCCAGATACGTGATGCGTAACCTCATCATAACCTCACTGTAATCTAAATATGACAACCTCTATGCTTGAAAAGTCAACCTGATCCTTCTCGCCCACCGTAAGGGGGGGCCCGGCGGGTGGAGTTTCAAAAAAACTCTGAGAAGCGTTTCCATTATGTGGATAACTTCAAATGGTCCGTTCTTCGGCTTGCAAAAGCTCCCAGTCCCCGCAGGCCCTTCAATTCGTAGTTCGGGTCCGTATCGTCTACTTATTACCTGGGGCTTCACCCACGCCCTTTCCTTCGATGATAACGACCAACATGTTCTCGCTCGACTCTTTGAAAGCACTTCTGGCACACAATATTTCTACGGTGCATCACCGGCCTCTCATTAACGTCGCATGTGCAATCTGTGTTCTTTACGCTGGTCTGAAAGTCACTCATGCCGTTCGATGCTGGTCGAAAGGGACTGCTCTTCGGGGACCACCTAATCCCTCTTTCATGTGGGGAATATACAAGGTCATCAAAATGTCTCAGGACTCGGGGGCGCACTACGAGAAATGGGCGGAAGTATATGGTGGAGTATATGAGGTCCCCACGACACTGGGCGGAAGAATGATCGTCCTCTGCGACCCAAAAGCAATAGCGCACTTATATGCAAGGGAGCCGTGGACATACACATTAATGCCTTATGCAAAGGCTACTGCCGAGAACATGGTAAGTAGAGGGCTGGAAAATGCAGGGCGATTCAAAGGTATGCTGATTGAGGTTACAACAGGTTGGCGAGGGAATATTGACTGCGGTGGGAGAGAATCACCGTAGGTCAGTGCCTTTCATTTTTTGGTTGCGCAGAGTATTCGTGTTGACAAGACCTGGTCCAGACAACGGAAAACAATGGCCCCGGGTTTTAGTTATAGCGCTATTCGCAATCTAAGTCCTACATTTTTTGAAGCAGCATATAAGGTTTGTCTCTGATCTCTTAAGTATCCAGGATTTCCTCAGGAATAAATATAGACTAAAACTGTTTGGGAATCCTTGATTGGGTCAAACGGTGGTGATAGCGCCGTCATTGAAGTCCAGAGCTGGTGTGTGATCATCGATTTATGATATAATACCACCTAACATAAGACCAAGGATGAATCGCATTTCGTACGAAAGTGTTCTATCCGGATTATCACGGTGTCTGACTGAGTTTTCGTAGTCTCGACATGATCGGCATAGCTGGGTTTTCCCATGATTTTGGCTCGCTTGACGGCAAACCAACCTCGGTGACAGATGTTTTCGATACCTTGGCCAACGCACGCAAGAAAACCGGTTCATTGATCTTCCTGCTCGCTCTAACATTATTCCCCTGGCTGCTGAAACTCCCGACGCCATATTCAAAGGTCATCAAGAAATTGAACGATACGATGGGCCAGATTGCAAATGAATTGCTCACAAAAGCGAGGAAGGAAAAGGAGGCAGGTACCTTAGGAGAGACGGAAGAAAAGTCTATCCTTGGTCTTCTAAGTATATTTCTGCGTCTTCCTGTGCGTGGTAGTTTGGCTTAATTCGTCCAGTCAGGTCAGAAAATCAAGGCAGCCAGCTCCATTTGACACCTAATGAGGTGATAGTAATGGTACGAGTTGAAATATTATATCGGATGCCAGTGTGACTACCTTACCTTCAGGCCAAGGCTTTACTTCTTGCTGGCTATGAGGCGACACCATGTAAGCCGGGTCACCTCTTTGAATTAGACTAGACTCACAATATTATGACTGCGTTAGTCAGTTTGACAGTACGGTAGCCCTTCATAATCAAATATCTCATTGCTAATGTGCGAGGGTTTTGGTCGTTTAGTGGGCACTCATAGAACTCTCCAAAAACCCGAATGTCCAAGCGAAGCTGCGAGAGGAGCTTCTCGAGTTTGGAGGCGACCCAACCTATGATCAACTTTCCAGCAGTCTCCCGTATCTCGATGCGGTGGTACATGAAACGCTTCGCATTCATACTCCTGTCCGTGGGTCCTTTCGTATCGTAAGTACACGGGACTGGATTTCGTGTGATACACAACTTGATGATAATTTGAACAGGCCAGAGAGGACGACGTAATTCCCTTGAGCAAGCCCGTGCGCACGCGGTCTGGCGAACTCGTTGACCACATCCGAGTCAACAAGGGGACCCGCCTTTTAGTCAATATACCGTCAATGAATACGTCAGCAGCACTCTGGGGCCCTGATGCCAAAGAGTTCCGGCCCGAACGGTGGCTCTCAGACGACGGGATTCCGGCCGGGGCAAAGGAGGTTCAGGGGCACCGACACTTGCTCACGTTCATTGATGGACCGAGGACATGTCTCGGTAAGGTATTTGCGATTGCAGAGTTCAAGGTGAGTGGCATGCTCGTTCTTCCCGTTTCCTCCCTTCTCTCTTTGGACCAAAGTCACGCTTGCTTATTGCTTACGAAAACTTCAATGGCCCTCTCCTCCTGACACAGATTGTGCTGTCGGTTCTCGCGAAAAATTTTGTATTTGAACTTCGGGACGGCCCTGAGACAGTGATCGAATCTGTGCCGGCCATTGTACCGAGACCGCGGGTGGTGGGAGAGCAGGGTGTGCCCTTAGTCGTCAGGCGCTTCGAGTAAGAGTTGTTGATACGAACAGCAGGCGGGGGAATCTGTATTTGTATTTTCGACCTGTTACTTATCGCGAGATTGGATTGTTTGTATGCTCGAAAAAACATGTCTTCTTCATGTCGCACTCCTGCCTGCGCTCTGTCCCGCCCTTTCCCCTCTCTCGGAAAACTTGGGCTCTATCGCCATAGGGTAAAACCGGCTCTCCCACACTAACAGTACATACTGTACCTGAATCTAGTCAAGCACCAGCACGCGCGCCGAATCGATGATGTTCAAGTACTACTTGATGTTTGTTTTAAGTAAATACAAAAAGAGGAATCGCCACTGCCAGAGTTCCCAGTAAGCGGCGTACGTTAGCGTTGTCAACATCATGAGTGAGGAAGAAAGAAAGAAGCACAACGTGCGAGGTCGTCATAGCGTCTTTGAAGCGGACTTGCTCCCCAAATTCACTGGTAGACACCGAGATGTAGAATCCGTTAGTCAAGTTGTAAAACCATCAATATTCAATGCCTGTATCGCCTTGTGCAGCGCAAAAGTTGCACGGGTGCTACGATCCAGACGACCCGCCTCATCCACCATGGTAGAACATCAATATAATCTTCTTCGCGTCACTATCACCCACTGCCTATATAGCCCCAATCGCTGAACGGAACTCAGAAAACAGTATCGCCGACTCTGCGAAATGAATCATATCATATCCGGATGCTCGAGTCGTCTCCGGTGGTATGACACGCAGAAAGGTACGCGAACTGAGCATTGTGCGAGTGTCCACTGGCTGATAATAATCTGTCCAGAAGCCACCTCCATGATATGGAACAGCGCGAGGAGCAGTTGTCTGATGAGAGCATCGCTGAGATCAACAAAGGGGGCCCCGGATGGACCAGAAGAAGTCGCAACCGAGGTACAAACGGCTTTCTAGCTCTTGTCCTCCCGACGGTAGAGTCGATCTTTTCCTTGGAAGCTGAACAAAAAAGGGGCGGAATCAAACGCACCAAGGGAAGACAATGAACTACGCATGATGGTCAACAAAATGTCATTGAGAACGAGATCCGGTTTTATCGCATCGAGTGTCCACCGTATGAGCTGGATCGTCTGGCATCTAGCGTAGCAACAGGCAAGCGGACTACTTACTCGAGCGATGTAAGTGGCTCAGATCGTTGTACAGTGCAAGCCGGAGTGGTGGGTTGGTGCAAGCAACGGTGGGGAGCGAGAACGCTGGGGTTGCCTTTCCGAAACCGAAGAGAAGAGGAAACGTTGAAAGGGCGGATAGGAAAAGGCGCACGAACTATGGTCGGCCATCGTCACATGTCACCGCTGTCCTGGCAGTTAGGCCGCACCCCACCCAAGCAGCCGGCCCTACCACCCGGATCAAGGTTTCGAGGACCATCGTTGACACGTTCGTTCTTGGCGAGATCAGGCATCTGGGGGAACGCCAGCGATACCATAACAAGTCTGGGCGACAATCCAGATCTTAACGAAGAGCTTTTCCACCTCTCATGGGTTGCTGATAGAGCACCTCCGCTTGCGCCCATTTCATTTCTCATCAAAGCCATCAATCACGAAATTCCTCATTACCACCTCCTCAGATCCTCCTGTTGTACGTTCGCACGTGCAGTGATGGAAGTCATTCACTATGTATTCGATGGTTCTGCAGAAGTCGGGCAAGCGAGCTGCATTACGAGAAGGAATTACTATTTCGGCGTCATTCCTGTTGGTAAAACGAGGGCACAGAAGGTCGCAAAACGTGTGGCTGAAATAATATCACGCAGCCAATCGCCATTTATGTAAGTTTTGTCTTCTTTCCATTGAATTAGTTCTCATCCGTGCTACATTTGCAGTGTAAATGTCATGTCTGATCACGCGCATTGGAGGCTACAGAATCACATGCGTTTGGGGGATCTCAAAGTTCATATTCATATTTTAGTGTGTCGTGATATAGGAGGACTGCGACCGCCCCTGGAAAGAGGAACACATATCCGCCATACTGTAGGGTTCTGAGCGGTGAGGGGTAGTTATTGGTGAGGGAGTCGTACTAGTTCTGGGGCGCTTTCGGTCGTGGGGTTTCGACTTAGTAGACATGGGCGTCGCAGGAATGATCATTGTGGTTCTGAAGACGGGATACAACTGTCATATATGTATCATGATCAACATACTTAAGTTTGGCCCGTTCAGGTGCATACACGGCATGATCGAGTCCGCCGGGGAACACCCAGGGTAGTACCCACACATATCTTTCAAAGAACACGTATCGCAGTAGATAGCTGCGCATGAGCTAGTGCCTCGCTGGTGTCAAACATTGGATGCATACGAAGTGAGGGTTCAATTTATTGGGATCTCGGACGGGCAGCAGGCTAGGAACTAGGCCTGGAAAATGAGCCATGCGACTGATCATGAAATAAGCTGGCAACCCGGATGGGGTGCGTGGGCTGAGAACGAATAGTTGTCCCACTTCATCGGGATAAAATGATCTGCACGGATGGAATCTGAAGATGGAGGGCTGCTGTCTGGATGCCAACCGCCAGCCCAGATGCTGCTAGGAGCCAGGAAAGTCCCGTTGTGATGATTTTAGTACTATAGTGGATTCGGGTCAACGTAGAAACACAGATCCGGTCAGTCCGGCGGACCCACCCTCCTTGACTTGACTCTGCGGAGACCATCCGTCCCGATTTGACTCATCTGACATCATTTACGCTCCCTCCACAAGATACGCCTGTTCATCCAGGTTCAGTGTTACAACTTTGGAAGAAGCACAAATCGGTTTACCGTTAGTGTCACGCTCCTGAGGTGCAACCATCATGAAAGGCTAGCTCTGTGACCGGCCAGCCAGCTTCTTTGGGCGAATCACTCGAACGCGTCATTTCATTCATGTACGCAGTGGCTCGAGCGCCAACATCGGACCTGTTATGTATATAAGCTTCCGTGTCGGTAAATCCTCACCAGACCTAGAGCTATCATGGTTTGACTCAAACCATACCAAATGAATGGCAACGAGGTTTCAATCGCTAAATGATTACGGTTTGAATGGAATATGTTTGTGACGTTGTTTCGTTTTGGAACCTTTCAGGCATTGTGCACACACCATGGCGGTGGGGTCTGTAACGTAGGATCGAATGCAGCATATACTGCGGTACTACATCATAACGTGAAAATCCAAGACATACATCTCGAAGCTTCCTCATAGCGAAGACTGTGGAGCCATGTGTAGAGGTGAGACGAGCTGCTCGAACTTGTGAGAAATCCAGTGGTGAAGTGATGTTTGAAATGCTCACAAGTTTTCCGCCTATTCTTAAACGACCAATACCTGCCGCAATTCTTTCATAAATGCAAGATGCTCATAAATGGCCATTGGTTGAAGGGCGACGAGATTCGATAAAGATGAAGCGAGGCAGCCGATTCCGGGGATGCTGTGACCGTATCTGCAGGACGTCACTCACCTCAGTTTCGGAACCAACCTTGTTCCTTTCGCGCTGCTTAGAAATATAAAACCATGGAATCCTGCCTTTATCGTCTCTTATCCTTTCTCCCTCGAAAAGCCCGCCGTGTTCGACTCCCCCTGGGCCATGCAGGCCGTCCTTGACAACCCAAACGTTGATCACTCGCCCGTCGACTGGTGTGCTGGCCACTACACTGGACCATCTCCTCCGCGACTCCCCACGTGCCTGGTTTCCTCAGGTTGCACGAACTTGATCCCAACGAACAACTCCTCGTCGCCTACGTAACGCACCGCAAACGGCGCACATGGTCCCAACACGAATTTGTCACCCTTCGTGTCCAACCACGTCCCGATCATCGTGAGGGTTCGCCGAGACGTCAGTGGATTGAACACCCCTGCGGTGGACAAAGTCGCCGATCTGGAACCAAACGCACAACGTGGTAGTGTTGGGCTCACCACCCTCTCATGACCGCCTGGTCAGGCACCCGCCCTCGTCCATGTTTCATATCTCATCCGCCAAGCTCACGGCGAGCGGAAGACCTATCGCCTTTTCACCACGTCGTGTTATGAATACGCAAGCACGATTCGATGAATGAGTTCACCTCACGGCCTTTTTTGTCCACCCTTCCCGTTACCTCCGTATCTTTCCCGTGGGCGAAAACGAAGCCCAGATATGGATCACCAACGTCCTTGCTACCCTCGAAGAACAACAGCTTCTAGAAAGCCGCCGTCCTGGAACCAAATGCACAGCCTGGTGGTGCTCCGCTCACCACCCTCTCATGGTCGCCTCATCAGGCATACCTCCTATCACACTTCTCCCTTCTCATTCGTGCAGTCCATGAAATCACGGCACACAGGCAAAAAGGAAGCCTAGGACTGGGCCACCGACGCTACGAGTATGCCTACCTGGTAAGTCTCGTATTGATTTTCATCACTACGCATCCATCAGCTGAAAACGTTACCAGGCAGTCAGCGGTGTCCACTACAATGGTGACGCCGGAGGAGAAGCTTTGGAGGCCGCACAGTTTTAATCATTGGTTGTACATATGGACATGTGGACATTAGTGCTATGTACGTACGCGTCGTCTTATTCAACTTAGACGCGTCAATTCAGTCTCCATGGTCGTGCGGATCCCGGGTCAAGTTGCGTTCTCCCGCGCCGCTGCGGACACCAACGACTTCTTCCCGCCGTTCTACTTTGCCGCCGCCGCAGGTGTCCCATTCAGCTCCAACATCCATTTAATGGCACCAAATCTTCGCCTCAAATAAGCAATCACAACTGTCCCGGGTGTATGCGACGTAAATGCTAGATGGGTAGTCTTGGCCACATCAAGCCCCTGCTTCTACCGATAATGAATGTAGTCGAGTGCGTGACGAGGCTGCCGTCGCTGGCGGTATCAACGAGCACACCCGCCATCCCTCGGCCTTAGCCAGGTCCTGACTACTCGCCAGGTGTCTCTTGTACATGCACCGTCTACCTCTTGGTCTACCCCCTCGAAAAGTGAGTCCGTTGAAGCGGACCTCACAACGCCAGTGCTGCCCAAACGCCCCCCCCTGCGGGCCTCATCTCTAAACCCAGTCACGTGACCCTTTTGCAGAGTCCATCACCGAATCAAATGATTGACCGAAAGCAACGTGCAAATGAATGGACGTAATTAGATGGTGGCGCACGTTCTGACGAAGTTTTGAATGACCTACGGTGGCCCAGTAGCGCCCGCAACTGACTGATAGGCTACTTTTCGTGACTCTCGGCCCAAGTTCAGCAACTTGATTTCGTCCACTCAAAAAGTTCGATCACGTCCCGGGTCGGCATTCAAACGAGACTCTCAAACTCTTCCTCGGAAAATCCAAAAAATCCAATCTTGTGGTAAGCAGCGACAAGTAGAAGATACAAATAGTCCAAGTTTCCTGACCCCTTCACATCAATACCTCTCATTCCACCGTCCTTAGCCTCCCATTCGACGGAAACCCACTGTATGTTCAGTATGCACCCAGGCTTCTGGGATCTGACGAGCACTGCAAAATCCCGGCTCCCACTGTAGATAACGGTACTAGAGATAGGCAGGAAATGATCCAATTCCAAGCAATTACTATTCGATAGTATGAGTCAGTATCATATGCAGCACCGACTTCGCGACCATGGAGTCTATCCAGGTCGTTCTGGGAAATCTAATCAAGAATTCATTCATCGGGTCAGAAAGAAGTCCTATGACTCTCATCATTCAGTATCAAAACGAGACTCGGAGGCAACCCCAAGTATCTGCACAAACAGTACAGATAACATGTGCCAGTAAGCAAAAGTACAAATATGTACAGACACCTTTCACATCAATTCTTTCACTCGACACGCTTTACGACTAGGGAAACCTGGCCATCTTGCTCTCCCACAAAGTTCGGCCTCGGTAAAATTCCAGAAAGAGTTTCCATCACTGTCTCTGGGCCGTCGCGAAGTTCGAACGCAAAGTGTTTTATGAGAACCGAAAGCGAAATCTGCATCAAAACAAAGGGTCAAGGACATTGTATACACAATAAGCATACATGATCTCAGTCCCGAGAGAAAATAGGGAAAATGGAAAGAAAGGGTGCAAAACAAACCTTGAACTCGGAAATCGCGAACCCCTTGCCAAGACACACCCTCGTTCCATCAAGAAACGTGAGGAGATGTCGATGCCCATGCACCTCCTTCGCTTTGGTCGGAATGCCATCTTGTGAAATCCATCGTTCGGGGTTGAATTCCTTCGCATCGGGACCCCAGAGTGCCGTTGATGTATTAACTGATGGTATATTGATTAAAAAGCGAGTTCCTTTCGTGACTAAAACATGGTCGACGAGTTCGCCAGACCGCGTTCGCACAGGCTTGCTCAAGGGAATGGCATCGTCCTCTGTGGCCTGTTTGAATTGTCATTGGATTGTGCACGAGACCCTGTCCTGTGCACACTTACCATATGGAAGGATTCGCGGATAGGTGCATGCAACCGGAATATTTCATGCACTACGGCATCGAGATACGGAAGACTGTCGTTGGAAAACTGATCGTAGGTTGGGTCGGCTCCAAACTCGAGAAGCTCCGATCGCAATTTCGCTTGTATGAGTGGGTTTTTGGAAAGTTCGATTAACGCCCACTAAATGTCCGAAACCACCGTACATCAGCAGCGAAGTACGTCATGAAACTGTGGTACTGTACTGTCAAACTGACTAATGCAGTTATTACACTTTGTGAGCCCAGAGCAGTTCGATTCAGAGAAGTGAGTCAGCTTACTTGGTAAGCCCTCATAGCCAGCAAGAAGCAAAACTTTGGCCTACGTGGGAAGGTAGTCACGCAGACATCAATTAATGACATATTCAGCCCGTACCAATGCCATCACTTCCTGACACATCCGGTTTTCCAAAATTTAGAGTGCCACATTATATATTTCAAAATGTAATTCAACATAAAATCTTGTAAATAACATTATGGGGCCAATAAAATATTTTCTTTTGGCGGCCTTTAAAATGTTT
>JBBPLP010000440.1:0-21747 GCA_038089875.1 Fistulinella prunicolor
GCCCGAGACGATGCGCTGGCCATCCGGCGAGAATACAACAGACAAGACAGAATTGGTGAGTCCAGTAAATGGGCCTGCAACCGTCTCTCCCGTCGCGGCATCCCACACACGAATCGTCTTGTTAAATGAGCCCGAAACAATGTACTGACCATCCGGCGAGATCGAAACGGACAAGACTTGATCCGTGTGTCCAGTAAATGGGCCTGCAGTCGTCTCTCCCGTCATGGCATCCCACACACGGACTGTCTTGTCCCATGAGCCTGAGACAATGCGTTGGCCATCCGGAGAAAATGTGACAGAAGAGACACTATCCGTGTGTTCAGAAAATGGGCCTGCGACCGTCTTTCCTGTCACGGCATCCCACACATGAATCGTAGAGTCCTGTGAACCTGAGACAATGCGCTGGCCATCCGGCGAAATTGCAACAGACAAGACAGCATCCGTGTGTCCAGTAAATGGACCTGCAACCATCTCTCCCGTCATGGCATCCCAGACACGAATTGTATGGTCCGCTGAGCCCGAGACAATGCGTTGGCCATCAGGCGAGAACGCGACAGAATAGACACCATCCGTGTGGTCAGTAAATGGGCCAGCAACCGTCTCCCCCGTTGCGGCGTCCCATACACGAATTGTTTCATCCCCTGAGCCTGAGACAATGCGCTGGCCATCTGGAGAGAAAGCGACAGAATGAACACGATCCGTGTGTCCAGTAAATGGGCCTGCAACTCTCTCTCCTGTCGTGGCATCCCACACATGAATCCTCGAGTCCGAAGAGCCTGAAACGATCCGCTGGCCATCTGGCGAGAATGCGACAGAGAAAATAAGACTACTGCCCGATTGAATCACCATCTGCAATGCTGGCCAACAAGATAATTGACCACGTCCGAGCAACAGTGTATTGCAAAATTGCCCAGAATACTGTCTGGCAATGATCGAAGAGGTCGGTGCAAAGGGGAGAGCGGAGAGATAGATATGTGGGGCACTCTTCGCCATAGCCATCCCAAAATATCGCACGAAACTCGAGGCATCGTTGACTAAACTCTGTAGTGCCTGTTATGATCATGCGCGTTTGTCAATGACTCATTGCTTCCAGTTACTAAAGGTACGCACGTCATGGTTGCCGCGGATTAACCACCTTTTTGTAGCCGACAGCGCCAGAATGGCAAGGTTTAACGACCCTATCAAACTGAGTGTTTCAAGCCAAAACAGGAACTTTTCCTCGAAGAGAGTTCGAAGCTTAGTAGCGAGGCCAGAGTCAAAGGCGATCAGTTCAAGATGGTCGTCCCAAAATCGACAGGCATAGGATAGGGCGGACGGAATGTATTTAGCGACGCGGGATTCAAGATCCAGAATGTCAACGTTGGCAAGGTATGATGTCTCGAGGTCGCAAATATTGAACTTGAGAGTATCGAGCATCAATCCGAGACAGGAATTCGCCAACTGATCGTGGGCAACATTGAGGTCAATGTAAAAGTCGCCACTTCTTCCCTTGTCCGTGAGGAAGTCGCGGAATGATGTGTGGAGAGGAACGATAGGGAGGTTGGGTGAAGTCACGTTGCTCAGCACTGAACCAAGCTGCTTGACAATTGCAGGGACAGTTTCGTCATCATCGACGTCGTCAACAGGAGCAAATTGTCGCAGCTTAATCAGCGAGCGCGTAGAAAGCGGTTCAAATGCTGCAAAGAGTGGCCCAACGGTAGATTGAAATTGTTCCCGTACTTCGGTGGTTGTGAAATACCCCTCCAGAACTTGTTTATACAAGTCGTCCAACAAATTGACCCGCTCTTTGTCAGAAGGTTTCAAAAGGCGACGCATGCACTTGAGCTTGGTAAGACCGCACGGAGGGTTGCGAATGTAATCACACGCAATCACCGCCCACTGAAATAGATTCCCCGCCTTCTTCCCTAGTTGACTGCACTCTTCCTCCGAGATACCGATATTTCGAAGGTTTTTGTCAACGTAAATTCGAATATCGTCGCTGGTTTGTGCAGATAACTCGGTGTCATCCATATGTATGGTCCGGACCCCCGCCGCTCTCGAGAAGGCATCCTCGATGTAGTTTTCTGGCCTCGACGTGATGAGAATACGAAAGTTTGACGGGAGTTCAGAGATATGGTCCGCCAGAAAGCTGTGTAACCCGTCGCGTTTGTTTACATCCCCGCTCTCATCCAAGGCATCGACGACGACGAAAATAGGATCAACGATATCCAGGTCTTTCAATGGTCTGAGGAGAAGAGATTCAAAAAGTGTACTGTAGTCTTGTGCCCCCATTCGAAGGGATGCGTCGCCTTTGACCACTTTCCCCAGGGCAGCTTTAAATAAAGGATGGTGGTCGGATAGACCGCGAGCAAGTGTCGTGAAGAGGAGGTGGGGTTTGGATCCCTCTGTTCGTCTAAAGATGAACGACGAACTGAGACGATGCATATCATGAAAACGGCGAGCGACCTCATGTAAAATCGCCGACTTTCCCGTTCCTGCTTGTCCGAAGAGAATGAGCGCACGCTCCGAATTAGGGTCTTCCGCCCATTTGATGATATGGTCCAAGAAAGCTCTACGCGTCCCAGGAAGACAACCTTTGTCGCGGCTGAATCGAGAGCCCTCTGCATAGGGGATCTCACGAATTACAGCGTCCAGACCTACGTACTGGTTACGAAAGTGATATCTAACTGACTGTCATGAATACGCACTGGCATCTAGTACTGCAACTTGCGTTCCGATGGCAGCCTGTTCTTGAAAAAGTTTCCGCAGACGGCAGAGTCTGGTGCTGTAATCCTCAATTTTAGCATCATCTTTCCCGACGACATTCTTGCCAATTCGCTGCACTATGATCTACATGTTTAAAGAGAGCAATAGATTTGGGGGAGAGGACCTACCGAAGCCGTCCTTCGCATAGGATTGGATGAACTCGCCGCAGCCGCGAACATGTTCAAGTATCTCCGTAAGGGTTTTTACCTGCTCCGAATCGGGCTGGACGGTTTTCAAACAGTCACCCAGCTCCGCGAGGCCAAAAACATCATTTATGTCTTCAAGTAGAAGCTGGACGTTGTTGTCGCGTGCGACTTGGTTCAAGACAGCCTGGAGAGTATAGTAATAACTATCACAAATCCATTCCCTCAATCCAGGCAACGGACGCACCTTTGGGATAGAGGACAGCACACTCCATGCCATCTTCGCGTATGGGTGGATCTAAATAACAAAATATCAGAATCATAGTAAATAAAAAATATGAATAAGCAATTGCCTCTGCGATCTTGTCTGCGGCGTTGACAACCCACTGCATTGTTCCAACTACTTTATTCCAGGTTGCATACAGATTGGCAGCCCTATCGGCTTCTTCCGATGCGCTGGTGGACGCGTCTGCTGCTGTAGCCAACCAACCTGGAGAAAGTTGCATGTCTTTCATGTCTTGGACAGTATCCTGAAGGACTTTCTTGGTCGAAATCGTCTTAGGACTGACCTCCGCTGAAAGCGCAGGTGTAATAGTTGTGGTGGGAGGATCATTTGCTGAGCGTGAAGCAGATTCCGGGGAGGCAGTGACGATCGACGGGATATTGCTTGCAGAATTATCCCCTCCGGGTCCAGAGGTAACAGTAGGTGTGGTTGTGGAGCTGGCGGATCCGGTGATGGTGAGATAGATGGTGGTATGATGCGATGAATGTTCGGGATCGGTACCCTTGAGAACGAAAGGGATGCCTAGAAGAGAAATACTGAGAACGTCAAATATGAGCGGATTCAAACGAAAAACAAACAGCTTTGAGAGGAAAAGGGAGGCAGTATCTCAAGCGTTCCTACAAGAATATCCTTCGAATGGAACTTCCGCTCCGAGAAAAGATACAAAATGAGACGGGAAGATGAGTTTACAACACTAAAAAAAAGGCTCTCAGTTGCAAACAGGATGTACTGAAGCAGATGGAGCGACTGACAATGCATCAAACTTTTTGTTCCACTGGACTGCCCGTCCGACGCTTTGAACGGCTTTGGTCTTGTTTGTTGTTGCCCCATGGTCGACAGTAACATAGAACTTTCTATCCTTCTCGAACAAAAGATAGTATCTGCGCTTGAGAGGTGGGAGATCTTGCGCTTTAATGACTAAAGGACGGAATAAATCGACGGGTGTATCTACAGATCTGAATTTCTACGACGCACCGGTCACTTCGATTTTTTCAGTCTGAAGACTGATAAAGACGATATAAATCCCGAGTGGCAACAAGCTGGAGAGGATCGACATACTTTGTTCCTGGGTCTTGCAACACTGAGAAAAGTGGACTACACGGCAGGTGATCAACAGCGGTAACCTGAGGTTCGAACGCTGTTCGAACTACTACGTACGTATTCGATAGCGGTTGGCCGCTGTCCATATCTTATGTCTTCGAAGGATAAGTGTCAATTATACGGGTCGCTTCGTATGTTTGATGGGTTGGATGCAATGAGGTTGGAGGCGCTTGAGATGCGGACGTTGAGTCTCCTAGTAGGCGGCCTCATGCTCACGGTGGCAATAGCACCGTATATGATCCGTCTTTCTCATGCGCCAATAATTTTCGGATTGGCGCTGTGATCGTTTCCTCCTGCCGGGCAACTTCAAATGTAGTCTAAAGTTCTTCATGTGTGAAGTACTCACGTGTATAGACCAGCGATCGCCTTGAATACTTCAGCACTACCAGTGAGTATGTTCCCGAGAGCCACCTTGGCCTGAGGCATATCCGATTCACGCAGTTCCAGTCTTGGGATGAGTAGAGCACTCCGATCGTACTGGTACATCGCCCACAACCTCCGGAGCACCCATCCTCCTCCGTGACCCGCTCTGGTCGTCTCCGCACCGGTGTCCGTACACTCAACATAGACCCACCATCCCCTTGCGCTTGCCACACTGACCCGCTCCGTGCCTGTCCCCGCTACACCGACACGCCGCCTACTCCAAGAGGCTGGGCTCGCCACTATCGCTTGAAGGACCTGCGCAAAATCCATTGGGAACGTAGAGAACGGCGGAGGTGACAATATCGACGTCGTTTCGTGCAAACGGCTGATACGTACTACGGGCGTAACACGAAAAGGACGATTGGAAACCAAACGACTGTAAAGAGCTCAGAGTGGAGGCATCGACGCACCGTTCTAGCTCGCCGCTTGTGAGTGGTATCTCGACTCGGACGTTCTGAGTACGGTATGAGTGGGGTAACACACGTCGTACAACATCGTAAATACAGTCGTAAAGGATGTTTAGGGCCCTGCTGGCGGTACGAGGATCGTTGGGGACGCTGTTGATGACCGCATGAAGGTCGAGGATGTCATTTCACTCCAAGTACCTGTCCTTCGACGTCATCGCAGCTCAGGTTCCCCACGTGTATGACAGAGGTTAAATCGATCGACGGCCTGGCCTGGACGACAGGCAGATACGCCCGACGTCCTCCGCAGCACACCCGATTTCGCACGTCCGTCTCACCGCCATGGCCAACACGCACAAGACGCGCCTTCTTATCATCACGGCATGCGAGCAAGCACCGACACACGCCGGACCCGCGTGCGTGCGAATCACAATACATCGAGATAATATCATATCAGACTGGAAAAAAAGTCTATGGAGGGCCATATACCTGACATTACAACAATCATTGTGGATAGAAAAGCAGTCACAAGGCTCGGGCACAAGCGAGTGAGACAAGAGGAGAGGCGGGCAAAGAATCGAGACGAAATCGTAAAGTACCAGTCACCTTCAGTCAGTGGCAGTGTTCACGCGATCGCGGATACCCTCCGCGATCACTGTGTCTGTATGGGCAACGGCACGGGAAGATGCCGAGACATTTGCCAACACATGCTTGAAGACGGTGGCATACACGACTTGAGCGCCCTATTTCCGTTAAAAAAAGATATTAAAATTGGGCGCAATCATGTGCAACAGCCGTACGCACCCGGACATTTGGCAGCTGGAGCCACAGCACAAAGACGGTCTTCAACGCATAGTACCACGGGATATAGTAGAGAATGATGCCGGACGCGATGCTCTCCGCAAAGTTGAAAAAGCCAAAGATGACCCAGTAAGTGAGCCACTGGACGACGTCTTGTGGGGCAGGGCTTTCGAGGACTTTAAAGGAGAGGTATGCGGGAAGGGCCCATCCGATGAGGTTCGAGGTGGGGGCAGCGAGGGGGTTGATGAAGTGGAAGAGGGCGACGAGGAGGACGGTGCCAATAGCCAAAAAAGCCTTGGGCACTTGCGTGTGTTGCTCAAACGTGTTCAGCACCGGGTACTTTGCGAGCTGTAGGGTGATCAGGATCGGAGAGAAAAGGACAGCAAAAGGGGGTGCGTACCTCCTTGTCGAGCTGGCTGAGGTAGTAGTTGGCCTTTGTCTGGGCCTGGACGAAGACGGGGTGCTGCTGAACTTTTTGCGAGGCAGACATCTGGCAAGGCAACGAGGAGGAGGGATGGGTGAGAGAGAGAGAGAGCGGCAGCGCAGACGGGTCGCGTTGATATGGGTTGATGACAAATGTTTGGCAGTCAAAATCAATACGTCAGCCGAGGGACGTGGCCTGCTCTCATCCAACCTCTCCTCATCCACTGGCAACCCGTCGACATGGACAATTACGACGCTATTCAGGTACGCCCACATCCACCCATAACCCGCCTCGTCCTCACCCACCACGCCGAAAAGGCCCTGCACAGATCACTGCCCCCGTTCACCCCCTACGTCTCCGCGTCTCTCCTGCCACACATCGCGCTCGTTCTCCTCGTCTCCACATTCGTCCTCACGTTCTACTTTTCAACGTCCGTCGCCCCATTCGCTTCCGAGTTTCTTGGGGTCACTCAGACATCTTTCTCACAGCCTTCCAAAAGACGGCATCCCAATTCGGGAAGGCGCCATCGCGTCACTCGCAAGCATTCTCGGCGGTTTTGGCGTGGTCGCCCTTTTCTGTAGTGTAGGGGTGAACGTGTAGACCACAAGGCTGACATCGCGTCGTGCAGTATCCCCCTTTTAGTTGTTGATTCGCCACCCGTGTTTGCAAGAGACGCACTGAAAACAGCCATGTCAGAGTAGGAGCGATACCCAGGGCAGGAGACGTACGGTATAGAGAATCGTGGATCCTTCGTCCGCACTGCGCATCTGAACGATGGGATGAGCCTAGGTAGTCCCACTCGTCTAGGAACGCACCTGTTTCTCCTCATAGAATGCTTCGAGATGCCCACACGCGGGGCATTTTTCGGTCACCTAAGTCTTTTGAATGACCATCCTGGATGAACGGACGATGAACGCACCTTGGGCAAGACTTTGCCTTCGTGGATCTTTGTTTGCGTCTTGCGCTTTTGTCTCAGTGCCGACGGAAACGCATCCGGGTGAGAACGGGTGATGATCTCCGTGTTTTCGTACGCTTGAATGGCGTCAACGTCAGATGCGCACACATGTCGTGGACGAGACGTACACGAAGCGGGTTCTTCGTGGTGACACTGTTCGCAGGTGACCGTCTGTTCGTCTCCGCGCGGGAGCGCAAGCAGAGTACCGCAGTTGGGACAAAAGAGCAGAGACCCTGGTAGCCATGATCAATGATCGATCTCCGGATGCCAAGTGAGCCTTTCAACTTGCCAATCTTGTGAGCGAGTGCGGGCATGTCGTAGCCTTGCACGCGTTTAACTTTAAGTCGTATTGTCGATGGTACCTGTAGGGACCCACTGAACGCCTCATGCTAACGACCGCCTTTGTATTCGCTTTGCTATGTGATCACGTGAATCACGTTCCTTCTTCTTCGGGAACAACACTACGCCCACAGAGAACCATATGTGATCACGCCTAATCAAACCATGTACCCGCAATACATTCATAAACCCATATTGTTCCCAGCTAGAGCCGACGTGGTATAAATATGCCATCTCCTCTACTCTGTTCGCTGTCTGGCACCCACCCCACGGTATAGATTTTCTTTCCCTCCTTCCTATCACTCGGCCCCCCTTTCCTTGCATTTCTCTTTTACAGCTGGTTCGATAAACGGTCGGACAGCATTTTCGTTTACATACCGTCATCTTTTTTCTCTCGCTCCTTGCTTGCTCTCTCACCATTCCTGTTCCCTCTCTTTTCATCTCTACCACCATCATGTCCCACCCATCCCACCCATCCTTCTCGGTCCCCCTCTTCACGCAGCTCGTCCGCCGACTTCGCCACACCAACGCGCGATACGACCAAATCGCCCATCAGTACCGCCGCACGCGGCATCCGACCTACCACGCCAAACGACATGCCAACCGGGCAGGCCTCCGTATCGACACGTCCAAGGCGCGCACGGCCTGGAATGCCCCCCAGCTCTCTGCCCCACCGATCCCCCTCTCGGACAGGAGCCCCAATAGTTCCGCGTGGGAGCCCACTGACGCCGAGACAGCAGTGCCGGCTCTGAACGACGACTTGGGGTTGAACGCGCCGTCGAGACTAGCGCTGCGGAATCTACCCGAGGTCGTCGTGCAGACGCACGGACTTGGGTGTTCTGATCAGAGGGCGTTGGTGTCGCCGCTGGAACTCTGGTCGGTCATGCATCCCTCCGATGTGAATGGCCACGGTTTGCCGTTTCAGGGGCCTGTGCCTGGTGCGCCGCGGTGGAAGTCGATTCCACTGCCAGAGGACGAGTGTGCATACGGGATGACACTCGAATCAGCGTCGTCCCTGTCGCACACGAGTACGCATGCCATGTGGCGGGGTATCACAGGGACGTACGTACCGGATGCCAAGTCGACGCCGGTGAGTGCAAGGCTGGTGGCGCTGGACGTTGACTGACCGCGTACGTAGTTCGACGTGACGTATGCTGGGCTCGGCGTAACGGCCCCGTTGCGCTATCCGAAGCGGAAACGACCAGACGTCGAAGCGAACGACAGCGCCGTGTGTTATCGACGGGCAAAACTTGACCTGCCGAACGATGCGTATTTCTTGGGGTATCGGTGGAACGAGGCGAGGCACTCACTGACTTTGTAATGGATGGCATGTGTGCCATGAAGGACAGGATCCTGCTGTGTCGTACCCACTCTTGGGCTCTTTCCGCACGTCATAGACATTTGTACATACATTACGCCTGTATGACCTTTCTTTGACACTGTACCTTACAAACCATGTATTTTTTTTCATGTTTCGTCAAAGGACAGTATCCCCTTTCGGAAGTTAGTGTCGCTTGCTGTACCCGAGTTGGCGGTTTCTAGAGTTTGTTTATGAGTAAACGGGGGTGCCGTCCTCGTGGATGTCCGGCACCTATGGTGAAAAGAATATGGATAGATGTAAATTGCCTTTATGGATCGGTCTAGGTCCTCAAGTGTCAATCATGAAAGGATGCGATACATAAAGTCACCAGGAGATGGCGACAAGGCAACCTCGAGGCGGGTTTCTTGTTGTGGCACAGTTTAAAAGCAACGGCCCGTTCGTGCAAGATATGAACGTTGAACGGCGTGCGACTCAGAAGTGAGGTACATGGTCACGTGCCAGGTGTCGATCTTGTACGGTATGGCCCCTTTTGAGGGATGCAAGCGAGATGCTTTGTGGTTTGAAACATCGTCCCTGCACAAATAATTCCGACCTCCGAGGGCATAAATACGACGACCAGCTGACTGTAATTTTCTGTCCGGCACCCTCCCAGTTGTCTTTTCTGCTTTGTTTCACGCGGGCGTGACATTCACTCCGGTCACTTATAACTCGACTCGGCACAGCATTCCTTCTCTCTCTCATACACCACACCGTCTGCCACCTCGTCTGCATGTCCACCGCCTACGACGACCACACCACCATGGTCCGCTCCCCGTTCTCCACGACCGCCTTTGCCCAGCTCGTCCGGCGGCTCCGCCACACCAACGCGCGGTACGACCAGATCGCGCACCAGTTCCGCTCTCGGATCCGTCCGACGCACCACGCCAAACGACGCGCCTACATGGCTGGTCTGCGCATCGACACCACCAAAGCGCGCGCCTGCCCCCACAAGTACGTCTCCTCACAACCGCCCCCTGTCTTGGATCGGTCTGCTGGCAGCCCGAACACGCCCGTAGAGGGCCATGCCACATCCCCACATGGGCCCGGGATCGCGGACGAGGGGGAGGAGGGGCTCGGGCTGGACGCGGTAGGTCAGGGGGACGCGTGTATGCGCGGTCTGCCGCTCAGGAATTTGCCCGAGGTCGTCATAAGGACCAAGGATGGCCAGGATGGCAGACCGCATGTCGTCTTGCGTTTGCCACCGCCCCAGCTCAAGTGGAACGTCGGCTTTTCGTGCGATGTGAGCGTGTCCGAGTGTCAGGGGCCGGTGCCGGGTGCACCGCGGCTGCGGCCGGCACAGTTGCCAGAGGAGGAAGGTGGCATGGAGCAAGTGACGCTTGGATCGGTGTCGTCTTCGTGTAAGTATGATGAGGGTCGTCTTTTTCTGGAGGCTGACCGTGCTGTTTGTTATAGCCTCGGATGAATCGGATGTGTTGTTGACACCGGTATGTGGAAGGTATCTGTTTTGTTTCTGGCTACTCACTTAAGGGCAGTTGGACGTCGACGTCCGAGTGTATTCCGGTCTCCGCATCACCATTCCGCCGCGTAGCTTGAAGCGAAAGTCCCAAGACGTCGATTCGGACGATGATCCCACGTTTTCTCAGCAACCCAAGGTTGGCGCTTATTCACGTCGATAATCTCTTCTACGGCTGATACCTTGCAGCGTTTTATGAAGTCCCGCTGGAGCAAATCTCTAAGGCACTAAACGACCAGGTCCTCGACCTCTCACGAACGCTCATGCCATGATGGACGTCACACTATACCATCCATTCGCACGCACTCGCACGCATCCCGCATCCAGGCGCCAGCCGCTGTTTTCAATTCTCTATCTGTTTCTTTTACGCACTGCCACGGCACGTGCGTCACGTTGTATTACATGTCATCGAACCGTTACCGTTTAGCTTAACTTTCTTTTCGGACACTACTGGACCTTCCTAATGTAGCCTTTTTCTCATGTGAGATGGATAACATATGATAAGATCGCCACGTTGACGGGCGCTTTTTCATCCATCTCTCTTCGACGCGTTTCAGTCTCGAGCGGAAATATTGGGACATGTCTGATCCGACGACTCAGTCCAACTATGATGCGATCGCGACGACGGACGTAGA
The DNA here is from genome assembly GCA_038089875.1 of Fistulinella prunicolor. Taxonomy (NCBI): domain Eukaryota; kingdom Fungi; phylum Basidiomycota; class Agaricomycetes; order Boletales; family Boletaceae; genus Fistulinella; species Fistulinella prunicolor. The sequence goes on from JBBPLP010000440.1 coordinate 11,088, forward strand.
GCTTGACTGGCGCGTTGATTTCGATACGCAGACGATCTCGGGATCGGTGGTACATCGGTTGAAGGTGCTCGCCAAGGATGGGGTGGACAAGGTCGTGTGCGTCTTTCATTTCATTTTCATTCTAGGTGATCCGAGTGGCAAGTAACAACGGATCTATTCCTTCGTGACGGGTTGCAGCTTCGACACGTCGGACCTGGAGGTGGACAAGGTCGAAGTTAAAGTTGGGTCGGAGGCGTCTTGGGAAGGTGTCCAGGTACGTCTTATGTCTCTTCTCTGTATAAGCGTTTGTCCAACTCGATATGCCCGCGGTGCAGTTCTCGATCGGCGACGCGCATCCAGTAATGGGATCCGCACTGAGCATTCCCCTCGGCCGCATCCTCGATGCCAAGAACACCCCAGAAGGCGAGGTGAGCGTCAGAGTGATGTACAAGACCAGGGAGAGCAAGGCATTGCAGTGGTTGAATCCCCAGTACGTCCCTCCCTCGCGGCGATCGCGTTTGTGGGCTGGGATGTCACGCGCGCTGAGTGTGGATCCGTTTGTGTGGCAGGCAGACGCAGGGAAAGGGACATCCGTTTTTGTTCAGTCAGTGTCAGCCCATCTATGCGCGTGCGTTGGTACCGATCCAAGGTATGTCTCGTCTTTCCGAGCTAGACGTTGGGATGAATCGTATTTGTAGACACCCCTTCGGTGAAGATCGTACGTGTCCTATTTCGCTTCGGAGACCATGGCAAAGGGCTCACTTGGACACGCTTTCTTCCTCCCTTCGTTCACACATGTTATGGGAATGGTGGGCCTCGCTAGAGATACACCGCACGCGTCACGTCCGTCCTACCCGTGCTCATGTCCGCCATCCGCACCGCCCCACCTCTTGAATCCTTCCCAAGTGCCAACGACCGCGGTCAAACGTCGGTAACGTACACATACAATCAGGTGCGTCCCATGGCGAACGTGGTGCCACGCGCTCGACGAGCTGACGTGGACACTAGCCCGTTCCGATCCCGTCGTACCTCCTTGCCATCGCCTCGGGAAACGTGGTCTATCGCGCGTTCCGAGTGCCCAAGGAAAAGACGTGGACGAGCGGTGTATGGGCTGAACCGGAGCTCGTGGATGCGGCGTGGTACGAGTTTAATGAAGACACGCCCAAGTGAGTCGTGGGTCTGATCGGTATGAGGGCGTTGAACGACGAACGTGGGTCTAGGTTCTTGGCGGGAGAGGAAGAGATCACGAGCGCGTACAAGTTTGGGGTGTATGATTTGTTGGTGTTGCCGCCTGCATTTCCTTACGGAGGCATGGTACGGGGGACTTTGTACGTTCGTGTGGGTCGCTCACGCCTGTTGAATAGGAGAACGCGTGCCTTACGTTCGTCACACCAAGTGAGTCGGGTATTTTTCATGAAAGCTCATTACTGACACAACACAGCGCTCCTCACTGGCGATAGGAGCCTCGTAGACGTCGTCGTCCACGAGATCACCCATTCATGGTTCGGCAACGGGATCACGTTCGTCTGAATCTCTCGTCATCGTCGTCACCGACGCCACACTCACATTGTCCTCCAGGCAGGCCGACGCGTCCCATTTTTGGCTCAACGAAGGCTGGACGACCTACATCGAACGCGTCCTCCAAGAGCGTCTCCACTCCCCCGCCCACCGCGGGTTCTCGTTCTTGATCGCGCGCAAGTCGTTCGACGATGACTTGGCGCGGTATGCCGATCAACCGAAGTACCAGCGGTTGCAGATCGATTTCGAAAAGGGGGAGGATCCGGACGACGCGTACAGCGACGTGCCGTACGAAAAGGGGGCGAATTTCTTATTATATCTCGGTATGTCGTTTCAGGCCGGTCGCTTTGCGGGGTGTGCTGAACGGATGATGCGGTGTTGGTAGAGAGGACATTGGGTGGGTTGGACGTGTTCTTGCCGTATGTGAAACATTACGTGCACACGTTCATGGGACAGAGTATTACGACCCAACAGTGGAAGGATGACTTTCTGGCGTATTTTAGCAAGGACAAGGAGGCGAGCAAGGCGCTCGAGGAAGTTCAGTGGGACGTGCGTTATTTCATTGACGCACGCGTCCAGATCTGACGAGGACGTATGACAGGAATGGCTCCATGGTGAGGGCCTGACGCTCCCCGCCCCGGTCGAGTATGACACGACGCTCGCGGAGGCGTCGTATGCACTGGCGGCGCGGTGGGACGAGTCCCGCTCGACGGAGGTCTCCAAGTTGGACTTTGGACCGGGAGATGTCGTGAGCATGGACACGAACCAAATCAGTGCGTTCCCGTTCCCGTTCCAGTTGTCTCTCGTTGACGTCGTTGATAACCAATCATAGTCGTTTTCCTCGAACGCCTGTTGTTCGAACAGATCCCACCGCTTCCACATACCCACATCGACCACCTCGGGTCCGTCTACGCGCTCACACACACGCCTAATGTCGAGCTTCGTATGCGGTTCTACCAGGTCGCCCTGCGCGAGTACGAGCCGCCGTCGAGTGCCGCGCTGGCATATGCCCCCGAGGCGGCACGGTGGGTCGTCGGTGCGGACGAATCATCCGGACAGGTCAAGGGCCGGATGAAATTTTGTCGACCGGTGTTCAGAGCGGTCGCAAACGTCGATCGGGAGTTGGCATTGAGGACGTTCGAGGCGCATAAAGAGGCGTTTCATCCGATTGCGAGGAGTTTGATCGAAAAGGTACGTGGCTTGCTTGGGTGCCGTGCATTCTCTCACCTCGGGTGCGCGTTAGGATTTGGGGATTTATACGACGGTGGTATAGGTGAGACGTCGGAGATCACCGTGGATGGACAACCGAATTTCAATGTTGGAAAGGAGGGGACGTGGATGACACGATATATCAGAGTTGGATTGTCATGGGTACGACGTACGGTGTAGTTGTGGCAGCGCATGCCAATTCTAAAGATAACAAGAAAAGACATTCAACGTGGGTGAGGCAAGCGTGGGATAGGCGACACGAACTTGTTTTCCAGCAGGGGGAAACGGTTACAGTGCCAATCCGAAAATGATTGGCACATGAGAATTTGAGAAAGCCCCATCAAGTGCGGTGCTATCATTGCTACCAGGGCTCAACGTCTGTCTCTCAAGCGCCTCCACCCTCATTGCATCCAACCCATCGAACATACGAGACGACCCGTATAATTGACACTTATTCTCCGAAGACATAAATATGGACAGCGGCCAACCGCTCTCGAATACGTACGTAGTAGTTCGAGCATCGTTCGATCCTCGCGCTACCGCTGATGACCATCTGTCATGCAGTCCATCTCTCTCATTGTCGCGAAATCCAGGACTAAAGTATGTCGATCCTCTCCAGCTTGTTGCCACACTTGGTTATATCGTTTTCACCAGTCTTCACACAGAAAAGATCGAGGTGACGGGTGCGTCGTAGGCATTCAGATTTGTAAATACTCCCGTCGAATGTTCTCCTTAGTCATCAAAGCGCAAGATCTCCCATCTCTCAAGCGCAGAAGCTACCGTTTGTTCAAGAAGGACAGAAAGTTCTATGTTGCTATCGACCATGGGACAACAACAAACAAGACGAAAGCCGTACAAAGCGTTGGACAGACAGTCCAGTGGAATAAGAAGTTTGACCCATTGTCAGTCACTTCATCTGCTCCAGTAAATCTTCTTTGCGACTGATGGCCTTTTCAGTGTTGTAAACCCTTCTTCCCGTCTCACTCTGAATCTTTTTTCGGTGCGGGAGTCCCACTCGGAAGATATTCTTGTGGGAACACTTGAGATACTGCCTCCGTTTTCTTCTCAAATCGGTTTGTTTTCAGTTTAAATTCGCTCATATTTGACTAGCTGAACATCTCTCTCTAGATGTCCCTTTCGTTCTCAAGGGTACTGATCCAGAGCATTCATCGGATCTACCACCGTCTACCTTACGATCACCATGTCCTCTAGCACAACCACGCCTATTATTGCCTCTGGACCCGGAGGGGATGATTCTGCAGGAAATATCCCGTCCACCGTCACTGCCTCCCCCGAACCTGCTTCACGCCCGGAAACTGATCCTCCTGCCGTAACTATTGCACGTGTGGCATCAGCAGAAGTCAGTCCAGAGACGCTTTTGACCAAGAAAGTGCTCCAGGATGCCGTCCAAGACATGAAAGACATGCAACTTTCTCCAGGTTTTCTCACTATAGTGGCTGGCGCGTCCACTAGCGCATCGGCGGCAGCTGATGGAGCTGCCAATCTATATTCAACCTGGGAGAAAGTAGTTGGAAGAATGCAGTGGGTTGTTGACGCCGTAGACACGATCGCAGAGGCAAGTTCTTATTCGTATTTTTTACTTGCTATGATTCTGACATTTTGATGTTCAGATCCACCCATATGCGAAGATGGCATGGAGTGTGCTTTCCTTGATCCCAAAGGTGTGTCCGTTGTCTGAATTGAAGGAATGGATTGGTCATATTTCTTACGATACTACTCAGACCGTCCTAAACCAAGTCGCACGCGACAACAAGGTCCAACTCCTACTTGAAGACATCAATGATGTTTTTGATCTTGCGGAGCTGGAGGACTGTTTGAAAACCATCCAGCCCGACTCGAGGCAAGTAAAAACCCTTTTGGATATTCTCAACCACGTCCGTGACTGCGGCGAGTTCATCCAGTCCTATGCGAAGAACGGCTTCGGTAGGTCCTCCCTGCCAAATCCATTGCTCTCTTTAAACATGTAGGTTGCAGGGCAGCGAATTGTTGGCAATATCGGCAGGCAAGATGATGCTAAAATCGATGAATACCGCTCCACCCTCCTCCGTCTGCGGGACCTTTTCCTGGACCGCGCCCTTGTCAGAACCGAAATCGCGGCGTTCCAAACCCGGGACGAAGTACTACATGCCAGTGCGTATTCGTGACAGTCTGTTGGATATTACTTTCGTGACCAGTATGTAGGTCTGGATGCTGTAATTCGTGAGATCCCCTATGCAGAGGGCTCTCGATTTAGCAGCGACAAAGGTTGTCTTCCTGGAACCCGTGCGGCTTTCTTGGACTATATCATCAAATGGGCAGAAGACTCTCATTCGCAGCGTGGACTCATTCTCTTTGGGCAAGCAGGAACCGGAAAATCAGCGATTTTACATGAGGTCGCTCGTCGGTTGGATGATATGGGTCGCCTCAGCTCGTCGTTCATCTTTAGGCGAGCAGAGGGATCCAAACCCCACCTCCTCTTCACGACACTTGCTCGCGATCTATCCGACCACCATCCTTTATTTAAAGCTGCCCTGGGGAAGGTTATTAAAGGCGATACGTCTCTTCGAATGGGGGCACAAAACTACAGTACACTCTTCGAATCTCTTCTTCTCAGACCATTGAAAGACCTGCAAATCGTCGATCGTATTTTCGTCGTCATCGATGCCTTGGATGAGAGTGGGGATGTAGACAAATGTGACGGGCTACACAGCTTTCTGGCAGACCATATCTCAGAACTCCCGTCAAACTTTCGTATTCTTATCACGTCGAGGCCCGAAAAGTACATCGAGGATGCCTTCTCGAGGGCGACGGCAGTTCGGATTATAGATATGGATGACACCGAGTTATCTGCACGAACCAGCGAGGACATTCGGATTTACATTGACAAAAACCTTCGGAATATTGGTATCTCTGAAGGAGATTGCATTCAACTAGGGGAGAAGGCAGGCGACTTGTTTCAATGGGCAGCTGTTGCATGTGACTACATTCGCAACCCCCCACGCGGTCTTACGAAGCTCAAGTGCATGCGTGGCCTATTGAAACCCTCTTCTGACGAGGAGCGCGTCAATTTGTTGGACTACCTGTACAAGCAAGTTCTGGAAGGGTATTTCACAACCCCCGCAGTACGGAAAGAATTTCAATCGACGGTTGGGCCACTCTTTGCAGCATTCGAACCACTTTCGATGCACTCGCTGATTGATCTGCGACGATTTGCTCCTGTTGATGACGTCGATGATGAAGACACTGTCCCTGCAATCGTCGGGCAGCTTGGCTCAGTGCTGAGCAACGTGACTTCACCCGACCTCCCTATCGTTCCTCTCCACGCATCATTCCGCGACTTCCTCACTGACCAGGGAAGAAGTGGCGATTTTTACATCGACGTTGATTGCGCCCACGATCAGTTGGCGAATTCCTGTCTCGGGATGATGCTCGACACTCTCAAGTTCAACATTTGCGATCTCGAGACATCATACCGTGCCAACGTCGACATTCCGGATCTTAAATCCCGCGTCGATAAATACATTCCGTCTACGCTATCCTATGCCTGTCGATTTTGGGACGACCATCTTGAACTGATCGCCTTCGATTCTGGCCTCGCTACCAAGCTCCGATCTTTCTTCGAGGAAAAATTCATGTTTTGGCTTGAAGCCCTCAGTTTGGTAGGCTCGTTAAATCTTGCCATCCTGGCGCTGTCCGCTGCAAAAAGATGGTTAATTCGTGGCAACGATGATGTGCGTACCTTTGATTGCTGAGAGCGACAAGTCATTGACAAATAGGCATGATCACGACAGGCACTACAGAGTTTCGTAAACGATGCGTCGAGTTTCGTGCGATATTTTGGGATGGCTATGGCAAAGAGTGCCCCACATATCTATCTCTCCGCTCTCCCTTTTGCACCGACCTCTTCGATCATCGCCAGACGGTATTCTGAGCAATTTTGCAGTACATTGTTGCTTGAACATGGCCGATTATCTCATTGGCCAGCTTTGCAGATGGTGATTCAAGTGGCCAGTGATACTGTCTGGTCTGTCGCATTCTCACCGGATGGCCAGTGGATTGTTTCAGGCTCAGAGGACTCGAGAATTCATGTCTTGGATGCCACAACGGGAGAGAAAGTTGCGTGCCCATTCACTGGACACACGGATGGTGTCCTTTCTGTCGCATTCTCTCCGGATGGTCGACGCATTGTCTCAGGCTCAAGGGACTCGACAATTCGTGTGTGGGATGTTGCAACGGGAGAGATGGTTGCTGGCCCATTTACTGAGCACACGGATGATGTCTTTTCTGTCGCATTCTCGCCTGATGGCCATCACATTGTCTCAGGCTCAGGGGACGATACAATTCGTGTGTGGGATGCTATGACGGGACAGATGGTTGCAGGTCCATTTACAGGACACACGGATAGCGTCCGGTCTGTAGCAATCTCGTTGGATGGCCAGCGTATTGTATCGGGGTCAGAGGACAAGACAATTTGTGTTTGGGATGCCATGACAGGAAAGATGGTTCCAGGTCCACTTACTGGACACACGGATATTGTCTGGTCTGTAGCAATCTCGTCGGATGGCCAGCGCATTGTCTCGGGCTCAAAGGACAAGACAATTCGTGTGTGGGATGCCATGACAGGAAAGATTGTTGCAGGCCCATTTACTGGTCACACAGATCAAGTCTACTCTGTTGCAATCTCGCCAGATGGCCAGCACATTATCTCAGGTTCACGGGACAACACAATTTGTGTATGGGACGCCACAACGGGAGATATGATTGCAGGTCCATTTACAGGACATATGAATGCTGTCCTTTCTGTCGCATTCTCGCCGGATGGCTATCTCATTGCCTCGAGCTCATGGGACAAGTCAATTTGTGTGTGGGATGCCATGGTGGGAAGGACGGTTGCAGGTCCATTTCCTGGACACAAGGATCAAGTCTGGTCTGTTGCAATCTCGCCAGATGGGCAGCGCATTGTCTCAGGCTCGTTGGACAAGACAATTCGTATATGGGATACAATGACAGGAGAGACATCTGCTGGCCCATTTACTGGTCATACGGGTGAAGTCCTATCTGTTGCATTTTCGCCGGATGGCCGCCGCATTGTCTCAGGCACAACCGATAAGACAATTCGTGTGTGGGATGCCGCAATGGGAGAGATGATTGCAGGCTCATTTACTGGACACACGGATGTCGTCCAATCTGTTGCATTCTCTCCGGATGGCCAACGCATTATCTCAGGCTCAGAGGACAAGACAATTCGTGTGTGGGATGCTATGAAAGGAGAGATGGTTGCCGGTCCATTTACTGGACACACAGATCGTGTCCATTCCGTCGCATTCTTTCCGGAAGGCCAGCGCATTATCTCAGGCTCAGGGGACCATACAATTCATGTCTGGAATGCCATGACAGGAGAGACGGGTGCAGGCCCATTTACTGGACACACAGGTGCTGTCTGGTCTGTTGCAATCTCGTCGGACGGCCAGCGCATTGTCTCGGGCTCTTCGGACAAGACAATTCGTGTGTGGGATGTCGCAACGGAAGAGATGGTTGCAGGCCCATTTACTGGACACATGGGTCGTGTCTTTGCTGTTTCATTCTCACTGGATGGCCAACACATTGTCTCGGGTTCAGATGACAAGACAGTCCGCATGTGGGATGCCACAACAGGAAAGATGGTTGCAGGCCCATTTAATGGGCACACAGGTCTTGTTACTTCTGTCATATTTTCACCAGATGGTCGGCACATCGTCTCAGCCTCAGCAGACAAGACAATTCAAATGTGGGATGCTACTGTGACAGAAGAGACAATCATGGAAATTGTTTGTATAGATGGGGACATTTCTTTTCAAGTGACTGACCACACCATTATCGCTGATGATGGTTGGATATATGGGCCAGAAGGAGAGTTGCTGATATGGATTCCGCAGCTTCATAGAATTGGTCTTCACCGTCCCAGCCGTATCTGGGTTATAGGCGAGTGTACTGAAACCTGTCTCGATCTTTCACACTTTGTTCATGGAAAGAATTGGACTGCTTGTCGTATATCTCACAAACCCTAAACTTATGGTAGTTGTGTTGCGTAGTATTTTTTGTTCCGAACTTGACTCGTCTCATCTCTGGCTCGCTACTGGGTGGCCCAGGAAAGATCCAGTGCAGCGTCAAATAGAAATACCACTGAAATGGCTCAAAAGAAATCAAAAGCCGCAGTTCGCAAGAGAAATAAGAAAGCTAGCAAATCCCGGCGAGACAAAGACGATTGAGGTGACGACGAGGATCCGATTTGAAAATGCCCCTGAAATGGTGCATTCTCATCCGGCTCCGATGCACATTTATTCCTTCAATCACCATGATGTAAAATGAGAATTACGCACAGCAGAGTCACGCACAATGAAAACTTCAACTGTACCTTCAAGGGCTCCGTTGCTTTCGGGTACTAGTGCATGAGGTGGGGGAAGTCGCGTATGTAGTGGACAAGACAAACGCTGGGGAGAGGCTGGCGCAACAAATGGGAACCGAGTTTGAGTCCAGGAACAAGATCTCGTTGTCATCCATTAATCCGCTTTACCTTGACGCATGTCTCATCCGACGACCCAGTCCAGCTATATGATGCGATCGCAACGACAGATGGAGCGCGTCCATGTCGATGCAGACTTATCTCGGGATCGGTGCTGGCTGAGGACGGGGTAAACGACCGCTTCCATACGCCCACGTCGACCACGTCGGGTCCCTACCAGAAAGTGCCGCGTTAGCGTACGCACCCGAGGCAGCGCGGTGGGTGTTCTTTGCGGGCGAACCTTTTTGGCGGGTCAAGGATGGAATGAAGTTTCACAGGCCGATGTTTATGATGATCGCGAGCATCGGTCAGTTGGCAGTGGGGATATTCGAGGCGCATTACATTCGATCGCAGACTTTTATTGTTCAAAGGGTGGAGTTGATGTCCCAGGTTCGCCTCAAAATTTGGGCGTTTCTACGACGGCGTCGGATGGAGAGCACCTGGACAATTTTTTTCAACGTTGGCAGGAGAGAGCATTTTAGGGTTGGTTTGTCATGTGTATGATGTACGATATAGTAGTAGCAACGCACAGATCCAAAAACAAGAAAAAGAAAAGAAAAAAATTCCAAGGATCGTTCTAACCGCTCCTGGCTCCCCACCCTCGCGTGCATCCAACCTCATCGTTCCCCCTAGCCCCAAACACACAGATATCGACGCAAACGACATCATGGCGAGAGAGCATTTAGGTTGGATTGTCACGTGTACGATGTACGATATAGTAGCAACGCACAGATCCAAAAACAAGAAAAAGAAGAGAAAAAAAATTCCAATGATCGCCCTGGCCGCTCGTGGCTCCCCACTCTCGCCGGCGCGTGCATCCAACCTCATCGTCCCAGCACGCACCACGTTCCTCCCAGCCCCAGACACACATATATCGACGCAAACGATATCACGGCACAATGGCACTACTTGAAATCGCCCCACAAGTCCCCAAACACGTCGTCTTTTTTGGACGACTGCGCCACACCGTTCGTATGCGCAGTCCCACTGCCACCCCAGATATCCGTCGTATTCAGTACGTTCGCGTTCGTGGTGGTAGCGGGTGTACCCCAAATACCAGCAGACGGCGCGGTGGCGGTCGGCAGCATGCTGTTGCCGGTCCAGCCAGAGGAGACACCCCAGAGACCAGTACCGCTGGTACCCATCATGCTGATCGACTGCTGTTGTTGTGGTGGTTGCGATGCCGCTTGTATTTGGGAGGATGGCGCCGACGTAAACTGACCAAACGCACTCGACGGCGGGACGGACGGAGCCGGCGCAGAGAAGAGGGAGAGAATGTCTTGCTTGACGTCCTTTGCCGGGGGTTGAGGTGGCGTGGTGGCTTTGGAGACGGACGGTGCGTGAAAGTCGAGCGAAAAGAGGTCGTCTTGGGGCTTTGGTTGCTGCTGTGGTTGTTGGGGCTGGGGCTGGGGC
>JBBPLP010000441.1:0-21664 GCA_038089875.1 Fistulinella prunicolor
GGCGTGATCCATGAGCTCTAGCGCACGCTCGTCGTTTGGTTTCGCGAACGCATGTTCTTCTGAGAAGCTGGATCGGTGCGTGAGATGTGGCGTGAAAGCAGAGATCGATCGACGCACCGATGAAACGAACGTCCGTCGATGCGACAGACCAAGAAGCAGCCGGGTAGGAGGACGTCGGACAGCTCAAAGTTGCGGACGTAGGCGTACTTTGAGTTGGCCATGTCACGACGAGGGAGACGAACCCAAAAAAGGAAACTGTGGCATCCTCCCTCTTCACATTGATCACGGTGCCGTGTAACGCCTGTTCGCACTCGACGCAAACTGTTTGGACGAGGTTTAGCAGCAAAAGTCGACATGACCAGCTTATCCACGCCAAACTCGCCCTACTCCTCCTACTTCAGACGTCGCACCATCGGTCGTGCAGCCTCCCCGCCGACGTGGGCCTGCTACGAGCAGATCCCCTACGACGATGAGGACGAGGAGGACGACTATTCAGACAGCCCGTCCGAAGACGACTCCTGCTCCGAGGACGCAGAGGACTATCACACCGCCCACGACCCCACCCTCGACCACGCCGTCGGCGGTGGTGCCCTCATGGCGTCCAAGGACTCGCAGGACGACACCCACGTACAGCACATGGAGATCGATGGCACTGATCATCATCCCCATGTCCCCTCTACCGCATCCAACGCCGAGAAGGACCCCGTCCAGTTCAAGAAGGACATCAAAGGCAAACAGCGTGCGGTCGACCCAGAGCCAGAGGCGATCAAGAGGCGTCATCACAAGCGCGAACGTCGTCCGACGCACACCCTCCGTCCCATCTTGACTATCCAGAAGAGCCAGGGTTTCGTGTGGAACCAGGTCTGTCTCTTTCTTTTCGTGCATGCTCTCCTGGTCCCCTAAGGGAACGTCGGCGCTCAACGGTCTGCCTTTTAAAACAGGACCTCTTTGTTCCTCCTTATATCAAAGATCGATGTCAGTCCATTTCTCGTCTCTCGATGGATAGATGTGTAATCGCATTCAACAGATGTTGCATCCACTTCTCCCCCAGGCTCTAGAGGCTTCGTCTCCAACTCCTGGTCCTCTACCACGTCTTCCATGACAGACTATGAGGTCGAGGTCGTAGAAATCCGGATACGGGATGGCGAACTTTACGACATCATTCCCTGAATCACACGTTCCCGCCTTCCATTCCCCGTCTCGTTTCCGCACCACGCTACGAAACTTGTTAATGATCCAAATACAGAACCCGTTTGGAAATATATTCATACAGAACCTTTTTTTTTTGTCACATCTCCCTGTCGATGTCGTTGAGCTGACGCTGTCTTTCTGCTTCTCCCACTCCCTGTCCTCTATTTAACCCCCATTCCTAGTTTTCACGTTTGTCACATACATATATACGAACCCGGAACGCGAGCTATCCATACGTACAGGGACCCGCCATTACATAGATAACATCGCGAATGTATACTGAACAAATGTCCTCTCCTCTGTTTCCCGTACCCCAGTGCTATCTATGATCCCTTCAGTCCCCCGCGATCGTCGCCATGAGCGCGTCGTCGACCTCCCGCATCCTCGCCATCTCTTTGAGCTTTTCTTGTTCCTGTTCCCGGACGATGTCATTGTCTCTCGTCACGCGATAGGTCGGCTTCATGTACGGCTTGTAGTCGAGATGACGCTTGACGTAGAAACACATGTATGCGTTCGAGCTGAGACAGGCACCCAAGTCGGAGAGCGTCACTCTGTCGTGCACGTGTCAATAAGAGATAGAGAGCGCATCGCGTCGGACCGTCGGCCTGACGGGATACTCACTTGTCGTCGTCGAAGCGGTACCACTGCACGTGCTTGTATCAGCGACAATGCCGAAATAACATAACACGACTCGCCTCGTCCCGAAACCGCGCAAAATTGGTATAATGTCCATTATCCATCTGCCCTTCGTGGTTGATCACCGCAAATAAATCATACTCGTACATCGCCTCCGGTCCGGGGTACCTATACATATAAAAATGGCGCATACACGCTTTGGTCAACAACCGCGGGAACACGACCAGCCGGATACCAGGAAAACACCCACGTCGATCCGTCCCCGTCTTTGCTCGTGTGATTCATCACGAGCGTCGTGAATGGTGCCATATTGAGCGACGCCGGAAATCGGACCGGCGTGTCGATCTTTTGCGGGGCTGCTTTGGCGCTCGTCTTGTGCTCAAACCGCTGCGATGCACGCTCGACCGTCAACGCCCAGCAAACCTAACACGCCCACGCACTTTGAATTGAAAGCTGAGCACGGGCGGCAGCTTGCGGATGCTCAGACGCTTGACCGCTTCGTGCGCCCTGGTGCATTTGCTGCAACTGTATTCTTTCGCCCCGAGCTTTTCGGGCTTGGTGAACCTGGCAGACCGAACGCGGTCAGCGTATCCGTGATACCTCGGAACGGGCACATCCATCCATGTACCTCCTCAAACACCCTGCCAGCGTGTTCTCCCCGCCGCCGACTTCCCCGCCCTTTCCCCGCAGTTCCAAGCTGATGTCCAACATGGGATCGACCGTGCTCGTCACGTTCCCACACCGCTCGCACGTCACGTCGCTCTGCAGTTGTCCCGCAAACGTCTGGTGGATGATACAGTTGCACGAGATGTTGGTCGAGCCGCGGCACGTCCCGTGGATTTGATTGAGCGCGGTGATGAAAAACTCGTGGGCGTCCTGTTGAGCGTAACCTGACATTTCCGCGGAGACTTTCCACGTCGTGGCGAGGAACGACGTCGGTCCGAAGGGCGTCTGGTTCGAAGAGTAGACCTGGATTTCCAAATTAGAAGAGAACCAGTTGGAACCCAGATTCCGTTTTGCCTAAAGGGTTCATGAAAGAACCCAGGCTTGGGTTGGGTCGCGATCGAGAGGGTACTTACCTCTGCAAACAGGTTGTCCATCTCACAACAGGTACAGTCCGTATGCTTACACAATCTCGTATTGTGCCTGTCGCCGAGGAAGTAATTTCGGAAGAGTGGGTTGTGGATGAAACATTGGAGGATGACGTTGAGAAAACAAGTTTGTCCGAGGTTGAGCAACCCGCGGCGGCCTTGTGGGTGGTGCTGAGCGTCAGCAACGTCACGAGGGTAAAGCCTACCTTGACAAGGTAGAGCTGTCGCATCATTGAGCGCTGCAGATTCGCTCTCGCTCGGTATCCAAGGTTCATAAGGCTCTCTGGCCCTTTTCGCCACTGTAGCCAACGTGACATCACCTGGGAAGAAGACCATCGAACGCGGTGCATACCTTGAAACTGAGTCATCTGCTCCTCGATCAGGACGGCCGTCGATAAATGTACCTCGTCGATAGTGACATCATATATGAAATCATCACAGTCCGCACAAAAGACCGAGCCAGATCGGGTGTCGACGCCTGCAGAGGCAATCAGCGGGACATGGCGAGACGGGAGTGGACCAGAACGCACAAAAAGAGTGACCTTTCTCGCGAAGATGACGGGCGATGTGTCCGCTTGGCCAGCACCCCGCAAAGGGGCAGGACAGACACACGAACGGACGCGACAAGGTGATGTCGCACGTGTCGCACGTGGGCGCAGAGACCTGCAAGGACGGGGTCAGCGACGCGCACGTGCCGCGTGGTGACGAGCATGGCAGCGAGAGGGAAGACGCACCTTTCTACGTTTTGCAGGGGCAGAGGTGTTTTGTATTCGACGTGCATGCCACGCAACGACCGTCTTGTACTTGTTCAGCATGGCATCGCGTGCGCGCGGTTCCGCGAACAAGGCTGCCAGGTGGGGACACCCCGCCGCACCTGCAGGCTCGGTGGGATCGGAGGTCGAAGAGAGAGAGTTTCCAAATGCTACGTCCGTGGCCGGGATGGGTTCGTCGCCGAACAAGGTCGGCTGCGTCGTTTCGGAAGACGTCGACATGGCGCTCGTTGTGCGCTTTCGCTCGGGTTACTTTTGAAATGTTTGTGTCGAGAGTGTAGACAACGGGAAATGGGAACGGGATCGCGAGCGTATCTCCGTCAGAGCGTTCAGTTCAAGCAGCCATGTAAGTGTGTTAGGGGATGATGGCGATGGCGCTTGTTCGCGTTGACGCGTGATACGGTCGAGGACAGCGATTGCCTTATTTGGTCAAAGGTCTCCTGGTCAACTCAATTCAAGCAAGTATGTACTCCATTATTATGAATCTACCGCATCATCACCGTGACCGACACGACCAAGGTACCACACCACTGCTCCCCTCACTTCGTCCAACCACTCCCTCACAACTCCCTCCTCGAACACGTTTCCGTCATAATAGACATACAAGTTCAACTGTCTACGCTCGGTAACTGCGCCGAGGTAAAGCAGTCCGGGACGTGTGTGGAGACGTGTCCTGGAACACTCTACCACGACTTTCGGGGCCGCGTCTGCGTCAGAGGCTATCGACAGCAATGGTGCGGCAGGGACAACGTAGCCTGCTTTGGTAGGATGGGAAACAGGGGAATAGGGTGAGAGTGGATGAGTCGGTGGCAAGGGGTATTCTGACGGGAATATCGGGTCCATCTAGCATCAAATCAAGATGAGAATGGTCATTAAAAAAAGGAGCACAAGACGCACGTTACCAAGGCTGGACCCTCCATGAGCTTGGATCATAGGAATATCCGTGACCGCCAACACATCGTCTTCATCCAAGTTGTCATTCTGGGTACCCGCCTCGACGCGCTTCATCCACTGCAGAGCATTGAGCCGCTGGTGCTCAACAAATTTCTCGCTCATGATATGCATAATCTCGAAAAACAGAGGATGTCCGAAGAACCCCGCTCCTTGCTTCTTGACCAACCCAACGCGATGGAGGAACCGGTCAAACGTGAGGAGGTCTGAAAACGATGGTGCCCCATCCTCGGATAAAACCTGTTCCATATCATGTTCACAGGGCTCAGAGCATTGCTCATCCGTCCCTCCCAGCGTCATGAATGGCAGCTTGAAAAAGCGCCCGCTGGTGGACGCTATGAACTCGCCTCCACCGCCCCTCTCGAACCATGCCTCATCGAGGTGCGGACGCAAGTTGATCGGGCCTACATTGATATATGGTTGCCTCTTTCTGTACGTCCATTCTTCTTCCGAAATTTCGCCACGTAGGTACCGTCGGTAGAGCACCCGGGTCATTGCCACTTGCGCAAGCACGAGGTACGCGTCTCCAAACGTGAGACCGTATTGACGGCAGTTGGCAATCACGGCAGCACTTTGTGCATGCGTCAGCGAGATGGAGACCTGGCCAGGTCGCGCCGGGGTGGACGCTGTCGAACGCCTGAGGCGACACGGAAGGGTATGTCCTCCCTGCATGGATGCCCATCGACCGATTAACATTCTGGTCAAAAAACTCAGCTGTCTACCCACCTTGCTCTTTGCCATTCTCAAGTCAGTTATGACCGCCCCAATTGCATTCCGCCACCGCCGTTTTGCCAGACTGAGTACGCGTAGATGCATAGGTCCGAGATCCACCGCTGGGACCGCCATCGCCAACCTGTCCTCCAATGGCATCTGAGCAGGCTCAGCATCCGCCCTACCGCCCCTTGCGAGCGTGTCTATTAAACAACGCATGAACGCCCTGTTCGCTATCTCGTCCGTCACGCAATGCCCCATCAACGTCACCAGATGGAGGACGTCCGCACGTGCTCTCTCTGAGTCGGTTTCGCGGAAGACATATAGTTGTGCGAGCAAGTTCTCCGATAGTGGACGCGGGCCGTCTAGAAGCGAAGCCACCTTCTGCTGTGCCTCCTCCGCATCGGCCACCTGTCCAAAGATGATTTCGCGAGGACGAAGGAGAGAGAGTTCGCGTTCCCGGACGACAAAATGGAGTTTCGAGGTGAATCCTGTACCGTCGCCATCGTCGCCTCCGCCGTCACCCTCCGCTTTCGGGCCCGTAGCTACCCTGATGCCCTGCCCTTGTCCTTGCACAATGGCCCCCGCGAGCGGGTAGCGCCTTTTTGTAGACATCCACGCCCTCAGGATGTTGGCCTCGGAAAATAAGTGTGCGTCTCGAGTACCGTCCTCGAGACGGAGTTCAAAGTGCTGCAAGAGGTCGTTGGTCCCGTTGAAAAGGCCATTCCAGAAGAAACCACTTTCAACGGGTGCGCCCAGAGGACGACGAAAGACGCGTCCTTGGGTCGGATGGGTGTCCACTAATGTCCAGCCAGGCATCGGTGATGGGGTGGGTTGGCAACCCAGGAAATATGCTCGAGCGCTTCAAATATGCCCGAGCGTTTTATCAGTACCCCAGTTCACGAAAGGTGTCACTCGACCTTCGTGATATAGTGCCAACTCAGCGAGAGAGGGGGGACGACGCGATACGTACACCATGCTGAAACACAGCTCAAGTATGTACATATCTGTCGCACTGATCCGGGCTGTAGTATGTTTCACGGGTCAGATGCTTTATAGATATACACTGTATGGTCGCACCTTTATGCAGTTCGCGGGTTGCATGAACAATTTCCGTACTCCGGAAAAGGTGCTTAGCTGCGACTTACCCGATCCGACGTGTCCTATTTGAGACTTAGCATGAGAAATTTACGTGGTGGTGCTGGCCGATTTAGCGTCACGTGACACAGCGCGCTGCAGAGAATCACCGGCTGTATCATCATGAAAGGGAGGATTAGACTACTCAGCCATAATGAAGTATCTAAAACTCAGTTCCTCGGCAGGCACATCGACAACGCGAACGTATGGAAAGCCGGACAACTGCGCTCGGTTTGCGCTTCGACTTCAACCGAGCACATACTGCATTTGGCCGAGTGCGGACAGCCACTCGCCGCTTAGCAAATACATACAATTTTATAAATTAAAAATTGGAAACAACTGTTTGCCAAATTCTTGAATAAGCTAAGTCTCTCCGAGTCTCTGTCTGTTTGGAGAGTAGAAGTAACGTCCCCACTAGACAGTGAACGGTCCAGTTCTCCGGTGAATTTTGATCTGACTGCCAATATTGAGAGCGAATCCGGCGTAATATCATGTATCCAGAAGGTACCTATTTCTTTCCGAGCAGAGAGCAGGGATAATCATTACTGGTTACGCAAATTCCCTTCAATGCCGACAAGTTTAGGCAAGGAGGCAGGTGCAATCACATCATGCAATGATACCATCAACCTTGATCGTGCCGACTTGCAAGGCACTGTAACTTTACCCACCCTGCCATTTCTCGGTCATCTGATGCAATCAATCCCTTCGACCTGTCATCTGTCGCTTTATCTCAGGGATTGGTGCAGCCGGCTTGGGGAAATGGACGACCTGAACGAGGCAATTGTTCTCGACCGTGAAGCTTTGAAGTGCGTGGGCGCTCCCCCTCCTGGCACTCAACGCTCAAAATATCGTCAAGTCGCTTTATAATAGGTTCAGGAATCAGCAGGCGATTCAGATCGTGGAGACGGCTTGTCAGGTGAGTTCTCGGGTCGTTGGGTGAGCTGATGCTCTTGCTTAGGTGGTGTACTCATACTCACACCCCGGTGCGTATTTTCTCTTCCCCTCAATCAACATTTGTCGAGTAGTGTTGGCTTTATCCATGTCTCTGTGCACTTCCTTTGCGCCGTTGACTCATTTTTCCATCGATTTTTGTCGTCCAAGTTCGTGCAGTAAATCCTGAAGCGCTGCATGTCATTGTCATGTTTGAACTTTAAGTTGTCTCGGAGTGCTCAAGCACCTCAATTCAACCCCAACTGGATAGTAGATTCCTCTACGTACCTGTTCTGTCGACTTACTCCCCTTCTCCCGTGTCGGGCGAAAAGCCATCGACAAGATATGAGCTTGGAATCTAACCGTGATCTTCATCGCGTTACGGTCGCTGAACATTGCATTTTTTGTCAGGCATACCCGAGCCATCGCCACGCTTTTGAGGTTGTATGGGAGGTAAGACTCTGTCGCTAGAATATGTTTGAATTCAAATGCTATTCTTCTCTCCGCCTCCCAGGCTGGTGGCTTTTTGGCTTTCCGTGACTATCGACCTGCGAGCGTTCACCATATCCAGTTGATCCTAAAGGTTCATATCAGCGGGTCTCCCGAGCCGCTAATCCCCATACATTTCCTTGTCACCTTTCTGCCATAGGCAGTGCAAAGCAACCGACTAGGCAAGACGCCGATATGGGTATGACTCAACGCGTTCCGGTACACTCCTCGCTCATCAAAGTCACATCCAAGTAAGACGCATGGAGAAAATAGGGAGCGATATCCCAGACGCGCTGTAAATATCCCTGACACACCGCAGGTACATACTTTTCCCGCCGCTTTCTCTCGCGTCAGACTTGATACCATTGCCTCGATCCAAGTATGGGATTCCACATACCCTCCTTCAACAGCGTGAAACACCTCCGTTTACACGTCCGAACGCTGCCCTATGCCTTATTTTTACGATGCCTCGAATTTCCCGTCGTGCAAGGCTTCGGAACGATCACCAAGGGCTCCGGTTGGTTTCTACTGCTACCGTATCTATCTTGCGCTTCCAACGAGCCTGTTGTGCGTTCCCGGCGGACAACATTAGTCAAGACCACACGTCACGACACATCGCTGGAAGTTATCTCCCTGTCAAGTCACAATTTCACACAAGCTGGATCAGAAATAAGTCAGTTTTGAACAAAGGAAAGTTGTATCTGCTCCAGCGGCTTATGATACTAAGCAAGTACATTCTCGTTCACAATCTCGCTTGCACGTCCTGGCCAAGTCCGCCTTGCCCGTCACCGTAGTGTGTGACGCCAGAGCCAAAGTACCACAATGCCGCTTCCTACACTTCGTTCAACTACCTTGTTGCGCGCTTTCTCTTGAAATGCTTGCGTAGAGAGTGTAAACAACGGGAAATGGGATCGGGATCGCGAGCGTATCTCCGTCAGAGCGTTCAGTTCAAGCGGCCATGTAAGTGTGTTAGGGGATGACGGCGATGGCGCTTGTTCGTTGATGCGTGATACGGTCGAGGCCAGCGATCGCCTTATTTGGTCAAATGTCTCCTGATCAACTCAATTCAAGCAAGTATGTACTCCATTATTATGAATCTAAGGGTATCCACTGGTTAGCATTGTCTAGTAGACGTTTCGCCATTTAGCCCGAGTGCCTTGGCCAAGTCCACGCTGTTTAGCTTGCGCATCACCGCTGTGACCGGCACGGCCAAGGTACCACACCACCGCTCCCCTTACTTCATCCAACCACTCCTTCACGACTCCCTCCTCGAACACGTTACCGTCATAGTAGACATACAAGTTTAGTTGTTTACGCTCGGTAGCTGCGCCGAGGTAAAGCAATCCGGGACGTGTGTGGAGACGTGTCCTGGAACACTCTACCACGACTTTCGGGGCCGCGTCTGCGTCAGAGGCTATCGGCGGCAATGGCGCGGGAGGGACAACGTAGCCCGCTTTGGTAGGATGAGAAACAGGGGAATAGGGTGAGAGTGGATGAGTTGGTGGCAAGGGGTACTCTGACGGGAATATCGGGTCCATCTAGCATCAAATCAAGATGAGAACGGTCATTAAAAAAAGGAGCACAAGACGCACGTTACCAAGGCTGGACCCTCCATGAGCTTGGATCATAGGAATATCCGTGACCGCCAACACATCGTCTTCGTCCAAGTTGTCATCGTGGGTGCCCGCCTCGACGCGCCTCATCCATTGCAGGGCATTGAGCCGCTGACGCTCAACGAATTTCTCGCTCATGATATGCATGATCTCGAAAAACAGAGGATGGCCGAAGAACCCCGCTCCTTGCTTCTTGACCAACCCAACGCGATGGAGGAACCGGTCAAACGTGAGGAGGTCTGAAAACGGTGGTGCCCCATCCTCGGACAAAACCCGTTCCGTCTTATGTTCACGGAGCTCAGGGCAACACTCATCCGTCCCTCCCAGCGTCATGCACGGAAGCCTAAAAAAGCGCGCGCTGGTGGACGCCATGAACTCGCCTCCACCGCCCCCCTCGAACCATGCCTCATCGAGGTGCGGTCGCAAGTTGATCGGGCCAACGTTGATATATGGCTGCCTCTTTCTGTACGTCCATTCCTCTTCCGAAATTTCGCCACGTAGGTACCGTCGGTAGAGCACCCGGGTCATTGCCACTTGCGCGAGCACGAGGTACGCATTTCCAAATGTGAGACCGTATTGACGGCAGTTGGCAATCACGGCAGCACTTTGTGCATGCGTCAGCGAGATAGAGACCTGGCCAGGTCGCGCAGGGGTGGACGCTGTCGAACGCTTGAGGCGACACGGAAGGGTATGTCCTCCCTGCATGGATGCACATCGACCGGTTAACACTCTGATCAAAACGAACTCGGCTATCCACCCACCTTGCCCTTTGCCATTCTCAAGTCAAATATGACCGCCCCAATTGCTTTCCGCCACCGCCGTTTTGCCGGACTGAGTACGCGTAGATGGGTAGGCTCAAGTTCCACCGCGGGGACCGCCATCGCCAACCTGTCCTCCAACGGCATCTGAGCAGGCTCAGCATCCGCCCTACCGCCCCTTGCGAGCGTGTCTATCAAACACCGCATGAATGCCCTGTTCGCTATCTCGTCCGTCACGCAATGCCCCATCAACGTCACTAGATGGAGGACGTCCGCACGTGCTCTCTCTGAGTTGGTTTCGCGGAAGACGTATAGTTGTGCGAGCAAGTTTTCCGATAGCGGACGCGGGCCGTCTAGAAGCGAAGCGACCTTCTGCTGTGCCTCCTCCGCGTCGGCCACGCGCCCAAAGATTACTTCGCGAGGACGAAGGAGAGAGAGAGCGCGTTCACGGACAATAAAGTGGAGTTTCGAGGTGAATCCTGTACCGTCGTCGTCGTCACCACCGTCGCCCTCCGCTTTCGGGCCCGTAGCTACCCTGATGCCCTGCCCTTGTCCTTGCACAATGGCCCCCGCGAGTGGGTAGCGCCTTTTTGTAGACACCCACGCCCTCAGGATGTTGACCTCGGAAAATAGGTGTGCGTCTCGAGAGGCGTCCTCGAGACGGAGTTCGAAGTGCTGCAGGAGGTCGTTGGTCCCGTTGAAAAGACCATTCCAGAAGAAAACGCTTTCGGGTGCGCCCAGAGGACGACGAAAGACGCGTCCTTGGGTCGGATGGGTGTCCACTAAGGTCCAGCCAGGCATCGATGATGGGGTGGGTTGGCAACCCAGGAAATATGCCCGAGCCGTTTCATCAGCACCCCAGTTCACGCAGGTGTCACTCGATTTTTTCTGGGGTAATGGAGCTGGGTGTCCAGATTACGTACACGTTCATGCGAAGAAGTGTTCCGAACAAGAAACCGTTCTGGAACACAGCTCAAGTATGTATCCGCCACATGTCTGGGCTGCTTCCATGTTCCACGAGCCAGGTACCTTGTAGATATACGCTGTACAGTCGCACCTTTATGTAGCTCATGGGTTGCGTGAACAATGTCTGTATCTCGGAAAAGGCGCTTGTGTCACATGCATGCCTTTTAAGTCGTGGTGCACCGCGTGCCGGTATTTGCTTGGCCACACCAACTTCGGCAGAAACATGTCACAAGGAACCTGAAATCATTCAGTCAGAGGAAACATCCCAGGCCGGCTGTGCGAAAACTCACATTATGAAGGTGTTACATAGCCTAACTGCGAGGTCCTGAATCACCAATTGTGAACGGGAGGATTAGACTACTCAGGGCCTCATAATGAAGTATTTAAAATCGAGTTCCCTCAACATCCCAGGGTCATCGTCGCGACGCTTCGGAGGTTTTCGACAAACTCACTCATTTCTCCATCGATTTTTGTCGTCCAAGTTCGTGTAGTGAATCCATTAAAGCGCTGTATGTCATTGACATGTTTAAACTTTAAATTGTCTCGGCGTGTTCCACCCATCAACCTGGAGCATCGCTCGCATTCCGTTTTTGGTTAGCTGGAACTTTGCCCCAATTCTACCCCAATTGGCTGTTGACTCCTTCTCCCGTGTCAGGCGAAAGGCCATTGACAAAATATGAGCTTGGAATCTAACCGTGATCCTCATCGCGTTACGGTCGCTGAACATTGCATTTTTTGTCAGGCATACTCGAGTCATCGCCACGCTTTCGACGTTGTGTGGGAGGTAAGACTCTGTCTCTATAATATGTGCGTGAACTCAAACGCCATTCTCTCCGTCTTCCAGGATGGTGACTTTTTGGCTTTTCGTGACCGCTGGCCTGCGAGCGTTCACCATATCCAGTTGATCCCAAAGGTTCATATCAGTGAGTCTCCCGAGCCGCTAATCCCCGAACATTTCCCTGACACCTTTCTGCATAGATAGTGCAAAGCAACTGACTAGGCAAGACGCCGATATGGGTATGACTTAACGCGTTCCGCTCTGCATCCCTTGTTCATCGAAGTCGTATTCAAGTGAGGCGCATGGAGAAAATAGGGAACAATATCCTAGACAAGTTGCAAATACCCCCGACACAACGCAGGTAATACTTTTCCCGCTTTCTCTCGCGTCAGACTTGATCCCATTGCCTCGACCCAAGAATGGGATTCCACATACCCCCCTTCAACAGCGTGAAACACCTCCATTTACACGTCCAAGCGCTGCCGTATACCTCGTTTTTACGGCGTCTCGAGTTTGCCGTTGCGCAAGGCTTTGGAACGTTCACCAAGGGCTTCAGTTGGTTTTCCGAAGTGGGTCAAACGATTCAGATCCTGGACAAGGGTTCGACGGTTACGGTCTTCCCTTGCTAACTCTTGTATCATCCTCTTTCGCATTCCAATCCAACAATTCTATCGTATCTATCTTGCGCTTCCAACGAGTCTGTTGTAACATTCCCGGTGGATAACATTGGGGAGGACCACACAGCACGACACACCACTGGAAGTCATCTCCTTGTCAAGTCGCCATTTCACCTACGCTGGATTAGAAACGAGGCATACATTGGTTGGAACCTACATGTTTTGAACAAAGGAAAGCTGCGCTCGCTCCAGCGGCTTATGGTACTAAGCAGTTGCATTCTCGTTCACAACTTAGCTCGCATGTCCTGGCCACGTCCACCATGCTCGTCACCATAGTGAGTAACGCCAGAGCCAAGGTACCACAACGCCGCTTCCTTCACTTCGTTCAACCATTCGGCCACAATCTCTTCCTCGAACGCATTGCTGTCATAAAAGACATACATGCTCAGTTGTCCGCGAGAGGCAGAAGCGCCAAGGTAAAGCTCTCCGGGATGCATGCGAAGACGCGTCCTGGAGTACTCTACCGCAATTTTCGGGGTTGTGTCGGCCTCAGATGCGAGCGGTGGCGAGGGTGAGAGAGGGACGATATAGCCTGCCTTCATAGGATGTGAAATGGGGGAAAATGGTGAGAGTGCGTGTGTCGGCGGTAAGGGATACTCTAACGGAAGCACCAAGTCTACCTAGCACCAGACCAGAGGTGAGAACCGGTAATCGGAGAAAGTGATGAGACACACGTCACCAAGGGTAGACCCCATATAAGCCTGGACGACGGGGGGCTCTGTGACCGCCAGAACCTCGTCTACGTTCGAGCTCCCAATAGCATGATTACCCTCCTTAACGCGCTTCATCCACTCTAGAGCATCATATCGCTGACGCACAATGAACCTCCGGTGTCCTGCATTCATGATCTCGAAAAATAAGGGATGGCTGGAAAACGCTGCCGCTTGTTTCTTGACCAATCGGGCGCGATGCAGAAACCGGTCGAACGTGAGGAGGTCTGAAACCTGCGGTACTTCTGCCTCGGGCAAAACACGTTCCGTGTCACCGTTACGGTCCTCAGGACGTTGCTCATCCATTCCCCCAAGCGTCATGAACGGGAGCCGGTGAGTGTAAAAACCGATGGATATCATAAACTCGCCTCCACCGCCCCCCTTATACCACGATTTGTCAAGGTACGGACGCAAGTTGATTGCACCCCTACTGGTATGTGGCTGCCGCTTTCTATATGCCCATTCTTCTTTGGAAATCTCACCACGTAGGTATCGTCGGCAAAGAACCTGTGTCATCGCCACTTGCCCAAGCGGAAGGAAAGCATTCCCAAACGTGATATGGTGCCGACGACAGTTGGCAATCACAGCTGCGCTTTCCACGTGGGTGAGCGAGGTGTCTACCAGGCCAGATCGTGCTGGTGTGCACGGTGTCGAGCGCGTGAGGCGCCATGGAAGGGTATGTCCCCCCTAGTACATGAATGCCCATCCATTGGTTAACCTCGGATCCATATGAACTCGGTGATCCGCGTACCTTGTCCTTTTCCATCCTCAAGTCGAATATGATTGCCGCAGCCGCCCTCCGCCACCGTTGTCTTGCCGGACTGAGCGCGCGTAGACGGACAGGCTCGAGCTCCTCCATTGGGACCACCATTGCCAACCTGTCCTCTAATGGCATCTGAGCAGGCTCAGCATCACTACCCCTCGCGAGCGTATCTAAAAAACACCGCACGAGTATTCTGTTCGCTGTCTCGTCGGTAACACAATGCGCCATCAAGGTCATCAAGTGGATGATATCCGCCCGTGCCTTCTCGGAGTCGGCTTCGCGGAAGACAAACAACTGCACAAGCAGGTCCTTGGACAGTGAACGCGGGCTGTTCATGATTGCAACCGCCCGCTTCTGGGCTTCCTCTGCACAGGTCACCTGCCCAAAGACGATCTCGTGAGGACGAAGGAGGGAGAGTTCTCGTTCCCGGACGATGAAATTGAGCCTCGAGGCGAATTCTGTGCCATCGTTGCCATCCCTACTTCCACACTCCTTCATTTTCGAGCCTGCAGCTAACCCGATGCTTTGTTCTTGCCCTTGCACGATGGATCCTGCGAGTGGGTGTCGCCTCTTTGTAGATACCCACGCCCTCGCGATGTTGGTCTCGGAAAATAAATGTGCGTCTTGAGAACCGTTCAAGAGACGGAGTTCAAAATGTTTCATGTTGTCTGTGGTCCCGTTGAAGAGGCCATCCAAAAAGAAACCATGTTCAAGGGTGCTCAGAGGACGTTGAAAGGTGCGCCCTTGGGTCGGATGGGTATTTGCTAGCGCCCAGCCAGACATCGATGGGGTGAAATGACAAGTCTGTCACTGATCTCCCCACTGAGTCGCACTTCGTCCGTCGCCCCCACATGCATTAGCTAGCCCCAAAGTATGAAATGACAGGGGTCACTGCGAACCTTAATAATACTGTGAGTAGTGGCGTTCCAGTGAGCGCAGGACACGTGATATATAGAACATCATGTGATTTCGTTCCCAAGGTACTACTTATGTAATCGATGAAGCCGGCTACTACGTGATAACGTACTGTCACAATAGTAGTAGTAGTACAAAAGCAAAATGCCGGAGATGCTAAGAGGCCACAGCTTGTCCCAGACCACAAAACTAACGCTGACCACCGATTGCCATGACCGGGAGCATTGACTTGTGTACACAGGTACCTTCTCATTCGGATGAGCTCAAGGTCTCCTTCCCCCAAGAACACGTCCTCCTCTTGACCCTGAATCGCCCTCGGCACCACAATGCAATCACTCAACAACTCAACAACGACCTGGCATCGGTCTTGCATTGGTTCGACGAGGAGCCAAGTCTCTGGTATGTTCCCGTTCCACATTGTATCACCGGTCACAACTACATATACCCTCAAGGGTTGTGATCATCACTGGCGAAGGTCGCACCTTTTGCGCGGGTGCTGACTTGAAAGCGTAAGTAGGCCATCAAACGCCACGGAACCATCGGCATTATCCTCTCTCATACTGACTCCACCTCATCCTTTTTCTCCTGTTGCACTCGATCCCAGATGGTCTCAGCGCCAAAAGGACGGACAAGTGGGTAATCAAGGAGTCATTGCCACGCCTCTGCATGGATTCGCGGCCATCTCACGCCGGCACACATCGTGCAAGCCAATGATTGCTGCGGTGAATGGACCAGCTTATGGAGGTGGCGCAGGATTTGTTCCAAACTGCGACATCGTCATTGCGAGCGAGGACGCCGTGTTTGCGCTGGCCGAAGTGAAGCGTGGTGTGGTGGCCGGACAGGGAGGTACGTCTCGTTCTCTCTTTTGCTTGTTTGGTTTCAGCCTCCTTTTTTCTGAGTAAGATCTGATGGTGCGACACTCGACGTCGTAGTAGGCGTGCTTAGTTCATTTGTGCTTCTGCTCTTATTTCTCAAAGTCTGGTCGTGTACATGTACAACAGGCGGGTGCTAATGACGATTCATCTTTAATTTGCAGTAATTCCTAGATTAGCCAGGACGGCAGGTCACCAGGTATGATACGCGTTCAATAGTGTTTCACCAGCTATAGATCCTCGGATACTGAGAAACGCAAATTCCCTCAATGGTTCCGTTTTAATTTGTAGCTCGCTTCTGAGATGCTGCTCTTGGGAAACCCTGTCAGTGCCGTCCAAGCCAGAGACAGGTTCCGATTGTGGGTCCCCTTTTTCACACTCCCTATGGTGGCGGGACTTTTGCCTTGATCATCACTGCTCATGTCCGTCTTGGGCCGCAGTGTGAACTACGTTGTCGAAAAATCGAAGGTTTTGTCCACTGCGCTTGAGGTCGCACGTCAAATCACTTCAAATTCGCCGGATTCTGTGCAAAGTTCAAAAGAGGGTCTGATTCTCGCGCAGAAGCACCATGTTGAGCAAGCGGTGCAGACCCATGCGTTGAGCGTCACGACCAAACGGCTGTATAATGGGGAGAACATCAAGGCGAGTAATCGCTTCCTTGGTTTCCTTGTTTCACCTTTCCACTTGAACCATGCCATTTCTTGTAGGAGGGTCTTTCTGCGTTCGCAGAGGTGGGTCTGATCTTATGTGGTGCTAGCGCGGACTAAATTGAAGTGTTTGTCTTTTTACCGATCCACCCGATCTCCCATGGTCTCGCCTGTTTCTGTGGATAGAAACGTCAACCAATATGGACGAACCCATCTAAACTCTGATCGACCCATTGTCGTCAACTACGCCCGTGTTTAGATGCTTTATGCTCGAGTGCTCTTTTGCCGGGCTTCGAACTGGGTGTCTCTCTCGAAGGTGCGTACGTACGGAGTGCCGTCTTTCTGTTGCTCTCTTACCATCCTTTTACCAGTCGTTTTTTAATATCTTTTGGATATTCACGTTGAGTATTTACCATTCTACCCCATGGTGGTGCATGCGTGTGTATATGTAGACCCGATCCGTCACCAAATCGTCAATCACGAGTCGTTATATTGAGGTTCTCTACTACCCTTTGGCCCACTTCTGTGGATTGATGTTGCACCGTTCCGAAATTGTAGCAACTTCACGCGTACGCTCCTGCTCAACGCATATCAAGCCATAATTTGACCTAAGCTGAATCGGACCACCACATAGGTGAGGCCTCCATTGGTTTGAATATACGTATTTACATCAGGTTTGAACAAAGGAAAGCTGCACTCGCTCCAGCGACTTTACATTCTCGTTCACAATTTAGCTCGCATCTCCTGGTCAAGTCCAGTTTTCCCATCACCACAGCGAGTGACACTAGAGCCAAGGTACCACAACACCGCTTCCTTCACCTCATCCAGCCACTCGGCCACAATCTCTTCCTCGAACGCATTGCTGTCATAAAAGACACACATGTTCAGCTGTCCGCGTGAGGTAACAGCACTAAGGTAAAGCTCTCCAGGGTGTGTACAGAGACGTGCCCTGGAGTACTCTATTGCAATTTTGGGGGTTGTGTCAGCTCCAGTGGCGAGCGGTGGCGAGGGTGAGGGAGGGACGATATAGCCTGCCTTCATAGGATGTGAAACGGGGCAGAAGGGCGAGAGTGCATGCGTCGGCGGTAAGGGATACTCTAACGGAAGCACCAAGTCTACCTAGCACCAAACCAGAGGTAAGAATTGGCAATTAAAGAATGAGACATGAGACACACGTTACCAAGGGTAGACCCCATATGAGCCTGGACGACAGGGGCCTCTGTGATTGCCAGAATCTTGTGTTCATTCTCGTTCTCGATGTCATGATTACCCCCCTTGATGCGCTTCATCCACTCTAGAGCATCATGCCGCTGATGCACAATGAACCTCCGATGTCCTGTGTTCATGATCTCGAAAAACAAGGGATGCCTGAGAAATGCTGTCATTTGTTTCTTGACCAATCGAGAGCGATGCAGGAACCGGTCGAACGTGAGGAGGTCTGAAAACCGCGGTACTTCTAAAACCCCTTCCGTAACACCTTCATGCTGTTCAGGGCGTTGCTCATCTCCCAGTGTCATAACAGGGAGCCGGTTAGTGTAAAACCCGAGGGACGTCACAAATTCGCCTCCACCGCCCCCCTTAAACCACGCATTGTCAAGGTACGGGCGCAAATCGACTGCACCCCTACTAATATGTGGCTGCCGCTTTCTATACGCCCATTCCTCCTCGGAAATCTCGCCGCGTAGGTATCGTCTGTAAAGAACCCGGGTCATTGCTACTTGCCCGAGCGGACGGAAAGCGTTCCCAAACGTGATATGGTGCAGCTGACAGTTAGCAAACACATCTGCGCTTTGCGCGTGTGTGAGCAAGGTGTCTACAAAGCCAGAACGTGCCGGAGTGTACGATGTCGAGCGTGTGAGGCGCCATGGAAGAGTATGTCCCCCCTAGTACATGGATTCCCATCCATTGATCAACTGCAGATCCAAACGAACTCGGTGATCCGCGTACCTTGTCCCTTGCCATCCTCAAGTCGAATATGATTGCCGCAGCCGCCTTCCGCCACCGCTGTCTTGCCGGACTGAGCGTGCGTAGATGGATAGGCTCGAGTTCCTCCATTGAGACTACCATCGCCAACCTATCCTCCAATGGCATCTGAGCGGGCTCAGCATCCGGCTCACTGCCCCTCGCGAGTGTGTCCAAGAAACACCGCAGGAACATTTTATTCGCTGTGAAGTCGGTTATACAATGCGCCACCGAGATCATTAAGTGGATGATATCCGCCCGTGCCATCTGGGAGTCGGTTTCGCGGAAAATATACAACCGTATAAGTAGGTCCTTGGACAGGGGACGCGGACCGTCCATGATTGCAACCGCCCGCTGCTGGGCTTCCTCTGCACAGGTCACCTGCCCAAAAACGATTTCGTGAGGACGAAGGAGGGAGAGTTCCCGTTCCCGGACGACAAAGTTGAGCTTCGTGGCAATTCCTGCCATGTCGTCATCGCCGCCCCCACTACCCTCCGTTTTCGAGCCGGCAGCTGCCCCGATGCCTTGCTCTTGCCTTTCCACAATTGCCCCTGCGAGCGGGTGCCGCCTCTTTGTAGATACCCACGCCCTTGCGATGTTGGTCTCGGAAAATAAGTGTGCGTCTTGAGAACCGTTCAAGAGACGGAGTTCATAGTGCTGAATAATGTCTACGGTCCCGTTAAAGAGACCATCCAAAAAGTAACCATGTTCGAGGGTGCTCAGAGGACGTTGAAAGGTGCGCCCTTGGGTCGGATGGGTATTTACTAGCGCCCAGCCAGGCATCGATGGGGAGGAATGATAAGCCTATCATCCCCCCATCGAGTTGCACTTAGTCCGTCGTCCCACGTTCCTTGATGTCGTGGCCTGGAAGTCCGTAATGACAGGGGTCAGGAACCTTCGTACAACTAGCAATGAGTACTTACGGAGTAGCGGGCCACGTGATAGGTGAGACAATGCGAAATCATCACGTGGTTCCCTCAGTACCTCCCCTAAATAGCTGAGTTTGTTCTTTCTTTCTTTTTCCTGCCATGGTTCTTTTGAACGACAACAATGCGCTCTCACTGCGCTTCAGTACAGGTGAGACCTCCACTATTTATGTTGGCTCTCATTTGTACGATGAAAACTACCTTTCTTCTATTGGCGAGTGTCCGTGTATTGTGACACGATGTGTCTTATATGTCATAGTTACCCTGACCCTTTCCCATCTTCATGTTCACTGAGCTCTATCTAACCATCCTCTCACAGATGCTGCGGCGTTGTTTTCTCACCTGTTGAAGTATTGGCACATGGAGGCAACTGGTAAGTCTTCACTACCTTTCAGGGTGACACCTCCGTGCGGGATGAATTTTTTTCGTCATTCAAACTAGAGTTTCTGAGTGCGATATGCACGATGCTCTCACCTTATCTGTCAATCCACTGATTTTATTCCACTTCGAGTTTGATTTTGTGCAATGATTGAATATTCACTCAATCTTTTCAGATATGACATGATCAACCGTTGTTGTTGAAGGATACTTGTAGCGAGGTGAGTATACGAGTACTTCATTGCACCTTCTTCGAGTATGATGTATTATGGAGTTACCGCCTGACGTTTCCCTACGGGGTTACTTCTGACGACATTTCCTGGCTGTTTTGTTACTTTTATTTCTGACTTTTTTCTTCCTCTCACCGTGAGCGTGAGCACTAATTCATATGTTTTGTTGTCTTTCAGGCCCTTCTGTCGACTTTAGCCTGTGGGGATTATCGTGTGAAGTTGGCCGCAAGGTAAATGCTAATGCTACTTGCATCCTTATTATATGATGTTCTTTCACGACGGTCTTCGTATCACCATGCCGAAAGGGCCCGCCACAGCTCAATTCTTTCGGGCACCCCTTCTGATATATATATATTTCATTCTATGTCTCGATTGTTTACTTACTTCCTTGCGTGCAGGTATTTTTGTTTGCTTCCATTATCTATGGGATCCGACCTTGCAGCCGGAAGGTGAGCTCGTCTTCTTAATCTCCTCCCTCGGTTTCCATTTCTGCGATGAGTTTTATCCTAAAAAATCAACTAGAAGCTGTTGCTGAGCTTCGGCGTAGATTACAAAGATATTTCTGATTTTACTTTTCGACTGCCGTTTCCATCTAACGCTGACATTTCATGTTTGCCAGGATTGATCCCACTCTTGGGATACAACTTCTTGAGCCTATCGTCAACT
The DNA here is from genome assembly GCA_038089875.1 of Fistulinella prunicolor. Classification (NCBI taxonomy): domain Eukaryota; kingdom Fungi; phylum Basidiomycota; class Agaricomycetes; order Boletales; family Boletaceae; genus Fistulinella; species Fistulinella prunicolor. The sequence goes on from JBBPLP010000441.1 coordinate 20,768, forward strand.
CTGTTCGGTTTCTTACACCGTTGCGTGCCACAACAAATATACGCCCCCCGGATCGCAAGTGTGTTAACCGATTTTACTATGCCCACTGGTGAATTATCGTCTCCCCATAACACGCAAGTGGAGTTTGCGTGTAAGACGGAGTAGTGATTCGAGTACCACCTACGTGATAGCCTCTATTTCCGCTTACTGTTTTCTTTGGTAGAGTCTCGTGACCGCTCTACTATTGTACAAAACTCAGCTGCTTCTGATATGTAAAAAATGATCGTCTTCTCATCCCCCCAGCCACTCCACTGATGACTTGAACTGGTCGTTACTATCAACGGTTCAGTGACCCTTCTGCGAGACACGTTTTTATTTTTCACTGAGCGAGAATCCGCTTGAGAAATGCTTTGTTTAGTCAGTTATCGCGGTCAACCGGTCACGAGTCGACTGAAGTGACGGGCTCGGGCCGGTCCTAAAGTTAGATGCTATGGTCCATGGATATACGAGGTGGTTGACATTGGAAGTGTTCGAGACGTATTCTGGACCAACACTTACTACAACGGTCCACCGTGTGATAACCATCTTGACACTGTACGTAGTACCAGATTCCAGCCGGTAAGTACCATCATGTGTAGTAGGTTGAATGATACGGTCGTTGTGACGCCTCGAACCAGTTGATCCGGCCCTACTAAAGACAAGGGTATAAGTTATGTAGTCCGAGTCAGCGGCGCGGACAGACCGAGAGCACACATCCTTGCCACGAGTTACGACGACGACGTGTTCGCACTGATTGGCGAATGCTCACCCAAAATAATCCACGACAACTCGGAGCGTGCTAACCTTCTGATGCTTGTTCGGCTCCGACAACCTCCGCGGTTCGCAATGGCAGGCTTTGGATGCCGACTTTCTCCTCAT
>JBBPLP010000442.1:0-21622 GCA_038089875.1 Fistulinella prunicolor
CCTTCTTCGTGGTCTCCGGAAGTAAACACAACGATAGCCTATTAGCCAAACGATTTAGCATCGTCGACAGATACACAAGTACGCATCAGTGACCGACCTTGATGAGGGCGACGAAAGATACGTCAGTAACATGACACTTGTGAAACAGACGATTGAATGTTTTCTTCGCTAAATCATCGTGTCCTCGGCCAAAACGTGCCATACTGAGTGCAATGTAGGCCAAGATTGTTGGCTGAATTTTGATCGACTGTGTTTATGGTGAGTTGGTACGAATGGGAGAGGTGTGATGGATGAGACCTTTCGAGCATTCTTTATTGCGGAATCCCATTGACGGAGGCGTGCTCGAAGAAAGGCACGCGTTGCAAGGAGGTGGTGACGTTTACCCTCGAGTTTCCTGTCTCGTGACAGGATATCGATTGCTTCCAGTAGCCTGTCTTTTCGCCAGGCCTCGAACACGGCGCCGCTGGCGTGAATCAGCTATGGAAACACATGTTATGGAACACAATTAATTGTCGTTAGAGCCCTAAACTCGATCACAGAGGCCCGACATACTTGAAGGGAGCCAATGAATGAATCTAAACTCTCTTCCTGCGATTCAAGCGACGAGATGGTGACCTCTGGATCAGGCCGTTTCAATGACTCGGAAATCTGCACCAATCAACAAAACGACTCGTCAAAAAGGAATGTCACGGCGCAAGTTTTTGATGGAGTTACACACTTACGATGTCAAGGTAGCGGGGCGGAAGGAGATCTACAAGACTACGACGGGTGATTTTTTTTCCTCCACTCATGACGAGGTCAAAGTTGGGTGAGATGGCCATGGACTCGACAGTGTTTGTATGTCCGATGACTGATCCGATTTGCGTACGTGTCGCAATGTCCCAAAACGAGACTGATGATGCATTGGAGGAGGCCATGAATGCGCCATTTCTTGCTAGAGCGATGCACCGGGGATTGTTGCCGCCATGGATGCTCCATCTCGAGAGAGTTGTGCCGGTGGGCACCTTAAGACAGATAACACCCCCATCTCGTGATAAAACAAAGAGTTCATCACTTTTACTACCCCAGGCAAGGGATTCATTGAAGGTCGACTTGACGCGAATTGGGGCATCGAAGAGGAGGTTACCATTTCGACTGTCATAGACGCGAATCGATTCTCGTCCCAGCGTGGCAGTGGCAATGAACTGTCCGTCTGGGGAGAATTTAACCGCGCACAAGATGCTGGCATGCTCCAAGGGGCTGAGGAGATGTTCGCCAGTGGACAGCGACCAGATGAGAACGGTTTCGTCGTTCGATCCCGTCGCTATTCTTTTCCCATCAGGTGAGATGTCAACTGCCCACACCGACTCGCTGTGTCCCCTGAACTGATGCACTTTTTGGTGCTTGTCTGCACGCCATACCGTCACCGACTCCATTGTCCCACTCACGATCCACTTTGCGTCCTGCGACACTGCGATGCTGGTAATCATACTCCCCGCGTCCATTGGCGTCCCCACCTCCTTGCCATCTTCTGCACTCCAGCGTCGAATCTTCCCTTCGTGACCGCCGCCCACGATCTGCTTCCCGTCGGCGAGGAATGCAACTGAATATACGGCATCTCGGCCATCAATTTCAATCGCTTTTGCCTTCTTCCTTCGGCGAACAATGCCAGAGTTTCCGCTAGACTCTGCATCACCGTCAGCATCGCACTCAGTCGTCTCACCAAGACACTCACTATTTCTTGAACGCCACCACCTCAACATGTCTTGGCAAGTAGTAGAGTGATGGAAAAGAGGATGCGGAGTCGTTTACTAGCGGCGCGCTGTTGTGGCCTACCATTGAACGTGCCTGAGACTCCTTATTGATGTGCCTATCAGTTCACACCCCTATGGGTGCCTGCCACGCCCAATTGGAGTCCAGTAAACTCGCTGTCATAGGGATTTCTTGAACACTCGGGTAGTAGCCTTTTGTTTGCCTTTGTCTTGTTTACCCAACAATCGCTCCGGCTCTACGACCCGGCTCTCGCTTTCCGAGGATGATACCCATTTCATCAAAAGACGGAAAGCACATCGATGCGCCCCGTTAGATGGTGCACAGAGATTATACCAACCAAGCGATTGTGATCCCCTCATTCATCGATGCCAAAGGTGCGCTCACGTTCTTCTCTTCTGTTGACGACCTTTCTGTGAAGGCACTGAAGGACCTTCACCAAACGCTGGTGACCCTGATTTGCGGAGTTTCGACTGTCATCGCACTGTTGTGCTTCGACATCCTCCCTTGCTCTCCCTGCATGGTCTGGCGCAGCTCCAAGGACGCTCTCTCAACATCAACGAGAGTGAGATGGAAGATGGAATGGGAGTGGTGATAAGCAAAGTCGGTGGCGAGATCTAGACGTGAAACGGACAGACGGGCGCAAAAGTCTTCTGCTATTCTGTAAGTATAAATATGGAATGTAAGTGGACGAGACACAGGTTGAGCGTATAAAGGGTGGATGGCAACGATGTTGTATAGAAAGAGAAGACAAAGAGGATAAAGGCGTATGACAAGGATCATGCATCGCGAGCCCTACGCGAGTCTCTGTGTCGTTGGCTTCGTCAGTCCGTAGTCAGTGTCCGACAAATCCTTGCAGAACCCCTCGCCATCCGTGACTAGACCATCAGGGAGCTCGTTTGTGGTATCAGCTTGGGCTCGAGATACCGGGCACATCTTTCTCATCTCCCATGTCCCTCTTTCACCACCAAGTGAGGCCTCTCGATGTCAGATCAGCCGTGCCTTGTGGATCTTCACGTCTTCTTTCGGCCTGATAGACCAGCCACAGTCAGAAAAGATCGTTCAAGCGCGTCAACGCAGTATAACATGTCCGAAGCATGCGGATACCATGGCATAGGCATACCGCACACACGTCATTGCACATCGATTTGGTGGATGCAGAAAACGGGAACATAACGAGGGCTCACCTATCCTGAGCGTCTACTGCGACCGCTCCCAACCGCTGGACGACGCGCATTCCCGAGCTGACGCGTCCAAAGATCGTGTGTTTGTTGTCGAGGTAAGGCGTCGGCGCGAGGCTGATGAAGAATTGAGAACCTTGGTGTTGCGCCAGATTGTATGCGTGCGTGCGTGTGGAGGAGAGCGAGGAGAGGAGGAAAAGCAAAAGGTAAGACAAGGGGACGATACGGACAGCGGATGGCACGTTACCGTTGGTATTGGGGCCCGAATTAGCCATCGCGAGAATGCCAGCGCCGGTGAACCGGAGGTCAGGGTGTATTTCGTCTTCACTACGACATGTTAAAAGAACAAATGTAACGCGAGGTGAAAAGCGACGCATGAACGTGAGCATACGAAACAGGGCCAAAAAGGAATGGACGTACAATCGCTGCCCGTATATACTCGTCCCACCACGACCCGTTCCGGTCGGATCGCCTCCTTGAACCATAAAGTCCTATACAAGGGTCAACGAGGACCAAGAGGGCGTTCAATTGGAAACACGTACAGCGATGATTCGGTGGAATAGCACGCCATTGTAGTACCCTTTCTTCGTGAGTTCTGCAAAGTTCTTGCAAGTCTGTGGAACGCGGGAGTGTGAGGGAGTGAGGTCGAGAACTCAAGGTATGATATATGATATATGATAGACCACGGGAGGTGCGGCTGATCAAGGTGGACCGGTGGTGGTTAGACTCACCTTGGGGGCGTGGTCCCAGTAGAGCTCGAGTTGGACGTCGCCTAAGCTCGTCTCGAGTACGACAGAATCCATGTTTGGAGAGTTTAAGTTGATGTTATGGGGAGCGTGCCAAAAGTCGGCGTCGAACTGAACGCAAGAATTGCATCCAAAAAAGGTAATTTGTGCCCCTGACTACCAACCAGGCTATAGCAAACTACACCGATTGAGGCACCATTCACTCAAGAAATCTATCTTATACGGAAACCTCTCTAGATGACACCCTACACCTCGACAACACCGCACACTCACGTCGGAAATGACCCCAACGTGAACAACGTCTGCTTCTGCTTCCCCTTCCCCTTCTTCCCCTTCCCCTCCGAATCCCGGAGCTCTGGAGGAGTCCGGTTCTGCATCTCCACCACCGCCTCCGCACTGCTGGCAGCGACGCTCGTCCCCGAACCCACGGCGCCATTCCCATTCGCTTTCCAAGCCGGTGTCGTAGGTGTCGCCTCCCTCAAAATATGCCTCAACGACGTATTCCCGCCGACGGGTGGTTTCGGTCGGGGCTGCGCCGTCGGAAGTTCAGGGAACGCCGCTGCAGATAATGGCGGCGGTGGCCGCCCCGCGCCTCCCTTTCCCTTTTTCTTTGGCGATATCGTATTCGCAGAGGGCGTCGTACCAGGAGTGACAACAGCGGGCGAACCAGTCGCGGACGAGGCAGAGGTCCATGGTGTCTTGCGCTGTGGTTGGCGGTACGGCGCCGGCGTCGTGGCGGCGCTGCTCGGGGTACCGGCGAGCGGGGGAAACCGTTCAGCCCGAGCCATGCTCGACACAGACGAGGGTCTACTGGCACCCGGGACGGTACGCGAGGTCGAGGAGGATGCGCTCGCTGCCTCCGCGACCCGATCCCACACCTGTCTCGAAGACTGTTGAGAGGACCGAGACGTCGCCGCACGCTTTGCATTGAGCACCCGCCCGCTCGCGATTCCTGCATAGCCTGAGCCGACTGCCGTCGGAACAAGATCGGGAAATTGTTGGCGTTGCTGAAAATAGACAACAAGGATGATGTCAGCAACGTGGGCATTCGCATGCAGGTGGTACGATGAAAAAGCCTCACCTCGATCCTAAATCCGTTCCAAGCAGCCAAGAGGTCGCGTTTCTTTTCATCTTCCTCCAAGAGATCAACGACACCGTTTATGATGCTAGCAGTATCGTCGAGATCTTGATCGAGGACATTCCAGACCGTAGAGATCAAATCCCGAGCACTTGATTCGTTTGCCCGATAGCCGCGCACCGCAGCCTTCACGGCGGCGGCGGCATTGTTCGGATTCGATGCAACATGTTGTAACCGTGTGATAAAAGCAGCGTATCGTCTAAGCGTTCCAGTGTAAGCGACTAGCATATATCCCAAGAAAACCACGTACTGGGCAATGAGAGGATCGACGTCTTCCCTCATCGGACTTGCACGACCACTCGGTACAGGGGACGGCGTCACCGACATACCATCCGTGGCCGTCAAGTGCCCTCCAAATGCCTCTCGTCGTCTCCCGGCAGATCTGCCTTGCACTTGCACGGTCTGAGGTGGTGGCTCTCGTTCTCGTTCTCGATCCCCGCGATCGCGCCATCCTCTCCGGCTGCTCCCGCCCGTATCCTCGAACTCAAACTCGGCCTGAACACGCCGCGCGTCTTTCTTGTCTCTCGAACTCATGTCTGCCCCGTGTGCTTCGACCTGATGTGCCTTGAGGTCAAGGTCCGAGTCGAACACGACAAACTTTTGAACCTGGCAAGCAGCGTTCGTACACGCATAATGCGCTTGCGAGAAATGGCGTTCCTAGAGGGCGAGCGTCAAACGACGTGAGTACGCACCACGCCAACCCAAGACGAGGTGACATGAAATCGACCTACAAGGCTTCCATAGTTTTGAAAGCTACAGCGCACAAGCATGTCGTCAAAACAAAGATAGGCGCAAGCGCGAGTTCGAGACGTACTATTGATCTCGAATCTCGTTACGCTTGCATATGAAACACTCCTCATGCCGTTCGCGCATGTGCACGAACAGCTCGTCGTCGCCAAAGAAGCACTCGCGACAAAACTCACACAGTGGGTGAGTGCCGCCTTCGATGGGTTCCTTGTGGGGTTGCTTGCTCGGTCTATGCGGTATCGAAGGCAAGTGCAGCGGGAGCACGCCAGGCGGGTACAATGCGTGCTCGTGCGCAAACACCTTTTTGGATCGAATGCATAGATCACTTTTTGCGAGTACCACATCATAAAACACTACAAGCGTCGTAACAAAGAATAAGCTCACCAAAGCACCTTTCCGTGAACAGCGCGCGTGTGGAGTTTTAGATCGCCCCATCCGGAACCGGTGTAGGCACATTCGGTATCTGGACAGTTGTATCGGAGAAGGATGAGCGTCTCTTCCATCATATCCTCCGTCTCGAAGAAGATGGCGAGTTTGGCATCCTTGTGAGGGATCGCATCAGGCGTGTAAGACGAAAAGTCGGCGTCGGGCGAGGTGGTGAAGATGACCGTCGCTTGAGGCTCCTGTAAACAGCGACAGCGAACATAGTACCAATCACCTCACATCAAACGTTGTTCACATGCGCACGCGCGGAACAAACGCATGAGGTGTCGAAATAGGAAATGAACCCCACCTTGCAAAACGTGCATTCGAGCTTCTTGTACAAGGCGCGCAGCCTCAACGCACACACGTGGCATGTCCTGTGGTTGCACGCAGACAAGGAATAATACTTGACGGGTTCTGCGCATATCCAGCAGACGACCGCCGTGGCATCTTCATTTTCTTTTACAGCAGTGTCCACGTCAATATTGTCGGTGCCGGGAGGTTTGGAAGCCTCGTTGGTGGTTGACGTTACTGGCTCCTCTGTCGTGGATGCGGGCTTGTCGCTCTTGCGTACAGCTCTGTTGGGATTAGGACCGTTTCTGTGACCGCCGCGTCCGCATCCGCGATTGCCCCGTCTGTTGCGGTTGTCAGGCTGAGCGGTGAGAGTTTCGGTAGTAGCAGTCGAGGCAGACATGAGTTGGATGTGGATGATCGAGAAGAGAAAGCTCAGGCACGTGATGTTTACGGAAAAGAGAGGCTACCTTCATGACATCGGCATATAACACCCTATCCGACGACTCTCAAACCTATCCTCGCAAGTGCTAGCGAACACCTAAGCTCTGCACGCCGCCCGCGGCATACACTGACGGCGAATGTCCTTGGAGCCTCGCCCTCTGTCGACTGAACCATTATGGGATGCGAGCCGAGGACGTGTCGATGGTCCACAGGAACTTTGAGGAGATGGAGAAAATGGTCAGCAACTGGTTAGAGATGAACTCGAAGCTCGACACGCTTAAGGAGATGCTCACGGCAGACAACCGAGAAATCATCGGTCCAGCCCAAAACATGTTCCACATCCATCAACTGATCATCGACTTTGAAAGCTATCTCATGGATCTGGTATGCAACCAACTGTACCATATACACACTCGTGTACAGTACGTTTGAACCATGTCTCATGCCTACGCCACAGCAAGGTCACGAGGCGGCGGACTCCTGATGGGCCCCTTACGCTGGTAACACAACTTTGCCGAACGAAATGAGAGCACCTGCGCCGCATGAAATCACTGGAACAAATGGGTAGAACGACTCTGGCCGCCATGATTTTCCCGTCAATGCCCCTAACAATGTGATGTGGAAGGCGAACACCCTCCAAGCCACCCCGAAGCTCAATAGGTAGGTCATATCACGTAAAAACTCGCAGGACAAGTGAATGCGTAATCTAGGTCCATCTGTCACGTTCACAATGCAGCGCTTCTCGGACAGAAGGCCACCGTCAACGGCATCTTTCATTCAGGTAAATTGAAACTCAGGACCATTTATAACATATAATGGTTCAATCCTGCCAGCTTCACAGATAACTGAACACGATTTTGACAATTCGCACCTATGCCTTCCACACCAGGCATGTCTCCGGCCTCGCTCCAACACACAGTCTAAGCCGACAACGAAACCACTTTCTTGGACCTTCGCTTGCGTGAAAGTATATATGAGAGTGTTCGTCGCAGCCATCTCCTTTCTGCTTGTTGATATTGGTCTTAATATCCACACCTTTCACCATGCATTGAATTCCAGATGCCCTTAGGTGGTCGACCGTTGTCTTATGGTGAAATTTTAAGGGGTTGGGCCAAAGCAGTGATCAAGAGGCAACGTGCTGTCAACTCCATGGAAGTTGAAGAAGCTCAGGACGAGTACGAGGACTACGCAAGCGACATCATCGCTGTTGTAGGTCAAGACCAGTACGACAAATTTCTTGACCAACTATTAGCTGCTCTCCGAGAACATGGCATCCCGAGCACTTCAGCCGAATGTCAGAGCCACGATGATTGTACGTTTTCCTCGAATGATCCTACGTCTAATTGTAACGCTATGTTGCGCGTCAGATGTTATGGCTTGATGAAAACCCAGGAAATTCCATGTCAGTGATTCGAAGATTGTTGGACTATTTTTGTTGCTGTTGTACTACTAGCTACTGATGCTCTGCTGTCTGTTGTATATACTCCTCTAAATGAGTCTGGTGACGACTCGCCTGAGACTCTAAGAATCCGCGCAAACAAAAAACCGGAAGTCTCAGTGCGTCCCTCGTCGCCTCATTGTTCCTCCACGCCCCACTTGTATATCTATTTTTATAAGTAGCGACCTTCTACAAACACGACAGACTGTGAGAAATCGGCTTCACCCATTCCGACGCGATGCCATCCCCCGTGGCAACCTTAAACGTAGATCCAGATGCAAATAAAAAAAACGCGAGCGAAAAAGGGAAGACTGGATCTTGGACTTCAAGAAGAAGAAGCGTAGAGGTATGCTCTGGCGTTGTAAGTCGACGTGGATGATGTTAATGGCCTCTTTGGTGTTTGTCGCTGGGGCCGGGTTTACGCTCTTTGGGTACTATGTCTCTAATTAGACGCGTGGACCAATTATGGAGCTCACGTAGGATGGTCACACTGTAGATATGATTTGAAAGCGTCGTAGAGGCAAACCATCCCGATTCCCAACCACGCGACGCTACAAAGCCATCTACATACGTATGTCGATACGCGCCTGCCGCTCACCATGATGTTCATCCCGCTCCCCCTCCAGAAATTGGGTATTTGATCGCGCCTTTCCCTCCGACGCTACTATGCCCCAGTTCAAGATCCACATAGAGTGAAGGTGTTGGCATAGGTAACGTGCCGCGAGGTGCTCCTGCGCACGGTGCAGATGCATGAGCAAGGCGATCTTACAATCACCGTGTCACACGTCTGCACTGGCGTTGGCGAGCGACAATGTCATTGGCCCCAGCAGATTAGCTGGCCACGCGGCTTCATCCCGATCCCCTCCGGCATCGCCGATTCATGTATAGCCCGTTTCCGGCTGCCACATCATGCTGTACATCCTCCACCTTCTTCCCAAACTTCACCTACGGCCCTGTCACGCATTCATCCTTCCCTTCCAAACCCATATCGGTCCTCATCCTCGTCTCGCGGCCCCCTTGCCCTTTTTCCTTGGAGATATCGTACTCGCCGACCACGCGGTCGCTGGAGTAGCAGCGGCGTACGAGCCACTCGCGGACCCAGAGGACGCAACGATCCATGGCGTATGGTGCTGTGGCTGTCGGATCTGCATCGGCGTCCTGGTCACGGCGCTCGAAGAACCAGCGAGGGGTGGAAAGTGGTCGTCTTGGATCGCGCTCGACGACGGGGGCGAAGACGCACTGGTACCCGGGACAGTACGCGAAGTCGAAGCGCTGGCCGCTTCCGTAACCCAATCCCACATCTGTCGTGAAGACTGCTGAGCGGACCCCCACGCCGCCGCGCGTGTCGTGTTGGGTACTCGCCCGCTTGAGATCCCTGCACATCCTGGCCCGATTATCGTCGGAACGGGACTGGGGACTTGTTGTCGTTGCTGAAACGGATCACATCGATGGTATCAGTGTCATGCACATTCACTCTTGGCGCAACAAGAAGCCTAACCTTGATCTTGAATCCGTTCCATGCGGCCAGGAGGTTTCTCTTTTTTCTATCTTCCTCCAAGAGATCAACGACATCGTTGATGATACCGGCGGTTTCGTCTAGATTATGTCCGAGGACGCTCCCAACCGTCGAGATGAAATCCAGAGCACTCGTCTCGTTTGCCAGATATCCGCGCATCGCGGCCGTCACCGTGGCGGAAGCATTGTTCGGATTCGGTGCGACGTTTTGTAACCGCGTAATAAATGCACCATATCGTCTGAACGTCCCAGAATAAGCACTCTGTGCGAGTCCAAAGAAAGGCACGTACTCTGCAGCGAGGGAATCGACGTCTTCCCTTACTTGACTTGTATGACCAGTCGGCACAAAGGGCTGCGCTACCTGTGTAGCCTCCATCACTGTCAAATGTCCCACAAATGCCTCCCGTCGCCCCCTAATTGGTCTCTGCTGCGCCTGAGGAATATGAGGTGATCGCTCTCGGCCCCCGCGTCCGCGCAATTCTGTCCAGCCGCCCCCGCCCGTATCCTCAAACTCAAACGCGTCCTCAACGCGTTGTGGGTCTTTCTTGTCTCTCGAACTCAGTTCTTCCCCGTGCGTCTCGACTTGATGCGCCTTGAGATCAGGCTCCGAGTCGAACACGACAAACTTTTGAGCCTGACACACGGCATGCGTACACGTAAAATGCGCTTGCGAAAAATGGAGTTCCTAGGGGGCGAGCGTTAAACCACGTGGGGGGACACGCAACGCAACCTACAAGGCTTTCATAGTTTTGGAAGCTAGACAGCGCAAGCACGTTAAACCAAAGGAAACGCGAGGACGAATTTGAGACGTACTATTGATCTCGAATCTCGTTTTGTTTGCATAAAAAACACTCTTCGTGCCGTTCGCGCATGTGCACGAACAGCTCCTCGTCGCCAAAGAAACACTCGCGACAAAATTCACACATTGGATGCGTGCCGCCTTCGATGGGTTCCATGAGGGGCCGTTTGCTCGGCCGATGTGGTATCGAAGGTAAGTGCAGCGGGAGCACGCTGGGCGGGTATAACGCATGCTCGTGTGCAAACACCTTTTTAGATTGGATACACAGATCACTTTTGGCAAGCATCATGTGGAACAAAAAGGGTTAAACACCGTCGACGCCAAAATACGAGCACCGTAAAAAAGGCTCACCAAAGCACCTTTCCATGCACAGCACGGGCGTGGAGTTTAAGATCGCCCCATCCAGAGGCGGTGTAGGCACATGCAGTATCGGGACAATTAAATCGGAGGAGAATGAGTGTGTCGTCCATCATGTCCTGCGTCTCGAAGAAGATGGCGAGTGAGGTATCTTTGTGGGGGATCGCATCGGCTGTGTAGGACAAGAAATCGGCGTCGGGAAAGGTGGTAAAAATGACCGTCGCTTGAGGCTCCTGTGAACAGCGACAGCGCCCATTCGGGTCAGCTGGGTGAGCGAGGCGTGAACAAGGCGTGAACGCGGAAACGGAACCCACCTTGCAAAACGCACACTCAAACTTCCTGTACAAGGCACGCAGCCTCAACGCACACACGTGGCACGTCCGGTGGTTGCACGCAGACAGTGAATAATACTTGACGGGTTCGGTGCATATCCAGCAAACGGCGGCCGTGGTATCTTCGCTTTCTTCGGCAGGGGTGTCCGCGTTGGCATCATGGGTAAGGAGTGTGGCCCAGGAAGCACCAGGAGATGGGTCGTGTGTTCCAAAAACAAACCGAGCGATCGCCGACGCGCGTCGTTCAAGGTCTTTTCGCGATTCTACCCTTTCTTTATCTTTCGCAAGAATAGATGCCAGATCGTTGTTAAGCTACGCGATGTCGCATGAATTATAGGTGATAACGATCGAAAAGAATCGCCGACCTTGAATGATTGAGAGAACTTGAGTGGTTCGGCTTTACGCTTGTCCATCTCAGTTTTGGCTAGCGCCTGTTTCTTTTCGATCAAACGTTGCTTTTCTTTAATCACAAAGGCACGGAACGAGGTTGGGGGATCTGCTGGAGGCTGTGAATGCAGCGATAAAGACGACGGTGAGCAACGAGACAACCGAGCGGTACGCAATACTCTACGGGTGTGCGTGACTACATACCTGAGTCACGGAGGATGAGGGTTGCGAGGGGGTCGATTTAGCAGCCGTTTTTGGAGCCGCTGTTCTGTCCAGGCCATCGCTGGCCCAAGTTCTGGCAGAACTAGACGGTTGCTGCTTGCGTGCCGCGCCTAGGGGAATATGTGCGTTCGAATGAGGGACAAACACCGCATTATATCTATGTTTCACCGCGGGTAAGGACGTGTGAACGATAGAACGAGAATACGCACTTGTCTTCCCCGTTGATAGATGTCGCTGGCTCCGTTGTCGTAGACGTGGGCTTATCGTTCTTGCATGCAGCTGTGTTTCTGTGACCACCACGTCCACGCTTGCCTCGTCTGGTGCGGTTGTCAGCTTCAGCAGTAGTTGAGGGAGACATGATACACGACGACCGGGGAGTAGAGAGTACCACGTGCTGTACTGAGATAGAGGACCCTCATATAAGTAGGTACACACGAGGCACGTCCACATGATCGGGGTATAACGTGAATTCCCTATCTAGCGACGAACTTATTGTCCCATCATTCCACTCCACCCAAATCATGTACCCCCAACGACAATGACGACGAGGACGAAGGACCGTCCAGTCGCGCACTCAAACCACTCAAACCCCGCGTTCGCGCAGGCGACGGCGATCCCCCGAAACCAACCCCCAAACCGACCGAGCTCGCCGAACGCAGTCCGCCCACGGCATACATCGTCGACAATGTCCTCCTCGGCGTCTGACCTTCCGCCGTACGCCCGAGTCCGAGATGCATATAGGGCGAAGATGAGGGGACATGCGAAGGCACGGGCATCGGGATACGGAGGTCGAGCCCCGCCAGCGGTCCCTGGTCGGAGCCCTCCTGTAATTGCTTGAGCGACGCGGCGTGGCGTAAGCGAGGCGATGTGATCACTGCGCCGAACGTCTGCGCTGGCGTCGGCGAGCGCGACGGCGACACGTTGCCCCCCAGCAGATTGGCCGTCCACGCCGTCCATCCCGCCCCTGCCTCCGCTTCGGCGTCTTCATCTCGGTCCCCCTCCGGCATCGCCAATCCATGTACAGCCCGCTTCACGACTGCCACGTCGTGCTGCACATCCTCCAGCTTCTTCCAAAACTTCTCTAGCGCCTTCGCTACGCTTTCATCCGTCCCGTCCACAAACGCCCTCGCGCTCACCTCAATCTCGGCACGTTCGTCCGCGTCCATGAGCGCCCTAGGCACGGAAAGCACCGTCTCGAACCCACGCGCGGTGAGCTCCTCGTCTGCAACGCGGATCTCGAGTTCCACCCGTGCGTCCTCGGCGTAGTCGTCAATCCGCAGAAGCGCCGTCTCAAGGTACTGACGGAGCTTTGTCTGGATGTGGGGCGCAGGTGAGGACGAAGCAAGGGTGCGTTTGATCTCTTTGAGCGCAAGGCAGCAGTCGCGAAAGGCACGTTGGAGCGTATCGTAGCGATGTTTCGTAGCCCCGAGTTCAGAGAGCAATGTAGGAGGAGCGTCATGTGGAGAGGCTAGAAGTTGCACTTCGGACGTCACGGGCAGCGGGGTGGATGTTGATGTCGATGTTGCAGACGTACTGTCCTTGCCGAGGACTTGTTCATTCTGATTAGCTTCTAAAGAGGGCGAGACAGAGGTATCGTTCGGTAATGCATGGGTCGGCACCAGGTTTGTTGTCTGAAGCTCCTCTGTTTGAGAGGGCTGGAGATCTTGCCGAAGGTCGAGCATAGAGACAGCTGGCGAATGATGTTGAATAGCGTCGGGCTCCTCGTTGACGAGGAGCGTGGCAGGGGTCGCAGTATCGTCATTTATAGACGGTGAAGGTGAAAGATCCCCTCGTTCTGCTGTTTTGACAATTGAGGGAATAACGGATGGGGCTACCATGAAAGGATCATCAGTGGATTCCTCTTGGGCACCGACTATCGATACAGGCGAGTCTGGATCTTGGGACGGAGGTAAATCTACAGGTGGTACCTTGTACTCGGGCTTTGCATTGCCGTTCGGTGTGAGTAGCAGATGATCTGGGGCTCTATCGCGTACATGTACCGGAGAGCTTTCGGGCTGCGATAGGTCCTCTATCTCGGATGCCGTCCCATCCGGGTGAGCATTCGGGAGAGAGTATGCGCATTTTTGGAGAGCTTCCACGCGCTTCTGCACTTCGTCTTGTAGCTCGATCCTCAGTGCTTCCACAGCCTCCTTTGCCAGAGCGATTCTCGCCAACGAGCCGGACGTACGAATCGTATCCGAAATTTGGACATCGTCATCTAAAGAAGATAAAAGGGCCTCTGCGTCACTGACCACACGATAGAACGCCTCTTGAACGGCATCTTCGGATGAATCGGGTGGAATGGGTTGTTGAACCGAGTTGTAGCACCGTGCATATGATTCCCTTGCCCTCCTGGCCCAACGCTGCATAAATTCTGCGACGCTTTCTTCTCTCGAAAGTAAAGCAAGTCGCAGAGCGACTTCTCTCCGTCTTCCATACGATTCGCGTGCGAGATCTTCGCAGAGTTCGTCAAGGGCATCTTGGAGGCGTGCGGTGCGTGCACGCTCAGATGCGAGTTGAGATTCTGTTATGGAGAGTTGGAGTTCTAGTGTGGCAATCGTCGAAACATGACGCGCCTTGAGCGTCGTAATTTGTTGTTGTAAGGCATTGGTAGAAGCCTGTGAGAATTTCCTACAGGGATGTGTAAGGAGAGATGACCACGTGGGTGATGAAAACGAACATGTAACGAGCGACCATCTTGGCTGCAGTCTGATCTTCCATATTGAGTCTGTCAAGATCAGTCCTGATTTGTGAGAGTAACGCGCGGTCATGGGTGGCGGTAGCGCGTTCTGCATCCAGGGTAAGTTGGAGATCCGATACTTGGGCATTGAGATCCGCGATAGTGGCGTGGAGACTCTCCGATTCTGTGGAGAACGCGGTCAGCATTGTGTGCAAGGTGGACTTGGTGTCTTGGAGGTTGTCGACGAGGGTGATCGAGGAGGCAGATCCGTTGGTGACGGAAGAGGTAGGATTGGCGGACTTGCGACCCTCGAGGTTGCGGACGAGGTCAGCGTATTCTTGTACGACGAGGTCGACCATCTTGCGCTCTTCTTCTGAAGCACGGGCCTTGAATTCGAGGTCGCGTTCACGCGCTTTGCATGTCTCTTCACGAGCGCGCATGCGGGCGGCAAGTTCGTACGCGCCATCTATGGTATGTTTCGTTCTGGCAAGCTCGCTGCGCGCTTCTACGAGTTCTGACGTGCGCTCAAGGAGGGTGTTCTCTGTAAGGACGATCTTTTCGGAGACACGTCGGAGGGCGAGGGAGAGATCCTGTACCTGCGTCTCGGCAGGGTGGGGTGGAACGTCGGGATTTGCGCGGAGAATGTCGAGTTCATGGGAGAGACGGGCGTTCTCCTGTTCCAATGCGGCGATATGATCGTGGAGACGCGATGAGTCAAGCGAATGATGTTGTAGTTTGATGGCTGCCGTGTGCGCCTCATGCTAGTTTTGCAAGATCTGCGAGTCGGTCGTGTTAGAAATTGGAAGACACGGACCTGGAAACGAACTGCGGTTTGACGGAGACTTGAGAGTTCGAGGAGCAGCGGGTGGTCGTCGTCGTCGGGTCCCATGAGGAGGAGGGAGGAGACGTGTACTAATTAGGGAAGTAGCATGTTAAGGTTAGGGTCATGTAAAACAGGGACAAATAAAATGGCGGAGGTGAGCGCGCAACGGCGAGGCGTAAAAAATTTGATCGCTCGTGTGCTCCGCTGGGTGTTCTCCTCGTCGTTCTCCTCGACGACCAGCTCCCTTTCCTCCTCGCCCCGCACAGCGACCATGGCAGCACCACAGTCACCCTACCCACATCCTGGTCCTTCTTCCTACTACCCACCGCCCTTTCCCTACCCTGCCCATGCGCCGTATCAGTACCAATACCCCATCCAGCCTATCAATGGCCATCCCCCGTCGTCCCCGCGCGTGAACCCACAGGGACGTGGCTACCCTCCATCGCGCGCTGGTCCCAGCTACCAGAACTACCAGCACCACCCTCAGTCGCATCACCACCATTATTCGTACCCGCAGCACTCGGCGCACTCCCCTGGTCCGTATCCCCCACCCCCACAACATCCTCACCCGCATGGAAAGTATCACCCGTCCCCCGTCACGTACGCCTCCAACTACCCTCTTCACCCATCCAGCCCCTATCACACTTCCTGGCAGCCCCAGCAGCCCTTGTCTCCCCTCCCCAAACAGCTTTCCATGCTCCCCCCGCTCTCTCCCACCTCTCAACCTGCTGACTTTGCCCACCAGTCTGATCACACGCCCACGCCTGAGTCAGAGCCAGATCCGGCCGAGATCCCCGTCGATCAGCCACTCTCTTCCCCGTCTCCTCCCCGCTCTCCCCACGTCGCCTCTGTGGCTGCGTCTTCCGCTGCGTCTTCCCCCCTCTCGTCAAGCATGTCGTCCCCACAAATAATTCCGAGCGACGCTCTCGAGTATGTCATCTGGGCTCACCGCCCGTCCAATCCTTCCACTGCACCCAGCATCATCATCTCTCCCCGTGCACGTCCTCCAGATTACGTCATATCAAAAGCACTCGCATTGCCCTCTCCACCTCCATCTCCGCCGCTCACCGAAGTCCTTCCTGACCATGCCCCGACCCCCACGCCGCCCGATCACACAGACATTCCTTCCTTTGCTGACACCGAAACAACCCCTGCAACGTCCACCGCACCAGATACCTCCATCCCTGCCTCCCCCGTCTCCTCGAATACCTCCCTCTCTGTTGCTGATTCACCTGAAAAAACAAAGTTAGATGAGCTTCCACCACCTGACCGCGTTGCTACGCCCCAACCTGACATCCCGACGGAGGCGCCCCCCGCTGCTGCGGAACAGCCGGTCGAGCCCGTCACAGAACCTCCCGCCGCTCCGGCCCCAACCAAACCTGCTGCTCCAACGCGGTCATGGGCGTCTCTCCTTCGCAGCGACGGTGCATCTCCCTCGAAACCCAACTCCCTTCCGACCTCCTCCATCGTCGGTATCTCTATCCCTGCATCCGCTCTCTCTGCATCTTCCACCGCCCCACCCGTTTCCCCGAGCAAGAAACCCGAACTGTTGTCCCTCCTTTCATCTGGTCCATCCAGCCAACCTGCCATGAAAATTCGTCCCCGTGGCCTCGTCAACACGGGAAACATGTGTTTTGCAAATGCAGTCCTTCAGGTCCTTATCTACTGCCCGCCTTTCTGGCGGTTGTTCCACGAGCTGGGCAAGTTTCTCCCCATCCCGAACGATGGCGATGTCTCCAACAGTAAGACGCCGCTCGTCGATGCGACCATCAAGTTCCTCAGGGAGTTTATTCCCAAGACGAAATCAGCTCCAGAGGGCAAAGGCAAAGGTGTTGATCGTACAAACAACGGCTATAGCGACGAGGAAGATGATTTCCTGGACTCTTTCATCCCGACCTACGTCTACGATGCGCTCAAGGAAAAGAAACGGTTCGATCATATGCGAGTAAGTCCATTTCGTTGATGACCGTGTTCCTTGACCCAACCTCCGCTAGGGCGGTCACCAAGAAGACGCGGAAGAATTCTTGGGCTTCTACCTGGACACATTGGAAGAAGAACTCCTGTCCGTATCTGCTTCGCTCGCTTCCAAAACAGACGCCGGCCAACCACATCCTGAGACACAAAATGGTCATGCGGCCCAGGAAGACGGCCCGTGGCTCGAAGTCGGCAAACGGAACCGCATGACTGTCACGCGCACGGTAAGTAGTTAGCAACGTGGCAGATTTGTCATAGGCGCGAAAATAACTCTTTGGGCAGGCTAAGTCGACCGAATCGCCGATCACGCGCATGTTTGGCGGAAAGTTCCGCTCGACGCTTCGGGTGCCCCACCAAAAAGACTCGGTTCTGGTCGAGGACTGGCGTTCGTTGCGATTGGACATCCAGGTCTGTTCCTTGCATTCTTTAAGCGCTGCCACCGCATGTTCACTATTTTTGTAGCGCGAACAAATTCACACGATCAAGGATGCCCTCGCGTACATTTCTTCGCCGCAATCCGTGCAAGTCACTTCGGTCACGCGGCCCGGCGCGACTCTGGATGCAACGCAAACAGTACACATTGATGCACTCCCTCCTATTCTTATTCTCCATCTCAAAAGGTTCTTGTATGATGCGAGCGCAGGCGGCGTTGCTAAAGTCAACAAGCAAGTATCGTTTACACCCGAGCTGGACGTTCCCGGCGGTAGGCATTTCTTTGATCCTTGCTCTCCGTGACCGCTAAATATTTTCTTACGTATAGAGGTGATAGCTTCTGGTAAGAAACTCTACGGAACGCGATATAAGCTCTTTGGTGGTAAGTACCACTCTTTTCTCCAATTTCGTATCACGTTCCTGACACTATCGCGCAGTGCTGTATCACCATGGACTCTCTGCTTCGGGAGGCCACTACACCCTCGACGTACTGCATCCCAACATCGATAACACGACTGGTACGGGACCGACAGCGAAACCGCGCGAAGGGTGGGTGCGTATCGACGATGAGCTTGTGTCGGATGTGAGACCCGACGATGTGTTTGGGACACCGGAGCGTGACGATCGGTGTGCGTATTTGTTATTCTATCGACGGGTGGGGACGGTTGGGCGGAACTGAGGGGGTGTTGAGGTTGGGGGTGGTTGAGAGTGGTACTGGCCTTGAGGCGAAGCGTGGATGATGGTGAGGCGAGTTGTCCACCATGGTCTTTGCTGTTTTCGAGCACGTAGGTCTTTTTTCGGTGCTCACTCGCTCGTTGGCTAGCTCGTCGTATGTCGTTTGTTTTCCTCTGCTAATCGGGTTTTTTCTTTCGAGAGCCTTTTGGCTCTTTTGGTCACGTGAAGTGCTGGTCCATGATAGTATGTCATGCAAGTTTGAACAGCAGCAAGTTATTCGGATTTAGAACATGCAGCCATTCATTATGTTAGATCTCGTGCATATTTCTTAGATGATGACACCTAATGATTACCTATCCTTCCACTGTGATCCACTTGCTCCATTTCCATCGGAATTCATATTCCATATCGCATTTTCAGTCATTGCCTCGTTGCGCTCGCCTGGCGGCGGCGGCTTATCCGGTCGGCACAAATTCTAGTGATCGCGGAAATACGTACGGGAAGAGCCTGTTTGCAGCACGTCCGGACACATGGCGCCCTTGCCAGTCATCGATTCGTCATCGATCGAGCGCAATAGCGTTTCAGATCAGTCAGGACGTCTTTCGATTCTACTCGTTTATAGACTGAGCACGACGTATTTCGAACCTGACTACAATCTACTTCGAGGACCATCGGTGTCATGCCATGACCCATTGAAACCACTACCTACTCGGACGAGCTGCAAAACGAACGCGTGTCGGAATCATCGTCAATGACGACGACATACTTTGAACACTTTGTTGCCCTTCTTCGTGCGTTGGGTTTGGTCGAGGGATCGTACAAGCCTTTCCCGAGCGACGTCGCATCGACGTACAACGGCATCGGCGGAAACGGTTATCCCGACCTCTATGGGTCTGGCTTTCTGGCCGCCACTCCGAGTCCGGCTGATACGGGGTTCCATGGTTCGAGTGTTGGCCCAGGTCCCCGCTTGAGCTTCGATGACAATACCACGCCGTGTGCGGTGGTACCGTATGACGTCCCACCGCTCCCCGATCAGGCGTTCTGGGCCTTCGATGCGACGGCAGCGACCGTGTACCGTTACCGAAAGCAACAGTCCGTCAACCTCGGTTCGTGGTGAGTAATAGAGCCACACACCCCGCCTGCACGTTCCCGGTTCATCACACGCGATGTTTTCCCCGTTCGCCGCTCGACAGGTTCGTCCAAGAAAACTGGATGGTGCCTTCCCTCTTTACGTGCGCCTCGGGTCCACGGATCGCCGAAATCGATATCGCCTCGGGTTGGGGATCCTTGGACAACGCGCGCGCCGTGCTCGAGCGGCACTGGGACACGTTCATCAACCAGACCGATTTCGATTACCTCGCCCACATCGGTATCAACACCGTCCGCCTCCCGATCGGGTACTGGACGCTCGGTCCCACCTTTCTTACGGGGACCCCGTTCGAGCCGTATGCGAGCGTGTATAGCAATGCGTATCCGAGACTCGTCCGAGCGATCAACATGGCGGCGCAGTCTGGCATCGGCGTGCTCGTGGACCTCCATGGCGCCGTCGGGAGTCAAAACGGGCAGTCGCACTCGGGGATCTCGGATGGTCAGGCGCGGCTGTTCGACGACGCGGCGTACATGGATAAGACGATGGCGGTGCTGACGTACTTGACGGACCAACTGCAGAACGTGACCAACGTCGTCGGCATCGAGATCGTGAACGAGCCGGTCAATACGCCCGCGCTCACGGATTTCTGTAAGCACACGCTCGTGTTTCGTCTTTTGTACGTCGTTCGTGGGTGACTGGTACGCTTTTTGCGTTGTAGACACGAGGGCGATCACGGCGATGAGACAGAGGTCGTCTGGGGGACAGACGCTTCCGCTCTACATTCACGATGGTTTCAACCTCGATCAGTACAGCACCTATCTTTCGGGGCGTTCCGACTTCGTCGTCGAGGACCATCACTCTTATTTCGTGTTCACGCCTGCGGACGATGCCGAGCCCGCCTCCCAGCACACGAACGACGTCCAGGGATCGATCGCCAGCGAGCTGGGGTCTGTTGGCTCGAAAGACCGCGACAATTTCGTGATCGGTGAATGGTCGTGCGCGTTGACCGATCAGAGTTTGGCGACGCAGGTCGATCCGGAGGCTGCTCGGAGGCAGTTTTGTACGGCGCAGATGGGGGTGTATGCGAACACCAGCGCTGGCTGGTCGTTTTGGTGTGCGTCGGACGCGATCTCTGTCGTCGACCCGGTGGTGTTAATGACTGACTCGACCTCGAACTAGCGTATACCAAGGAGGGCTGTGAGACGGATCAAGGCTGGTGCTTCAAAGCTGCCGTCGGGAAGAGTCTTCCGGAGACGTTCTTTTCGTATGGTAAACCGCCTCCGACAGATTCGGCCGCGTTGCAACGGGTTTATGCCGCGGTGGCGGGCATGACCGTCCAATCGCACGCCGACGTTCTGAAGCGGCTCGAGAGCGCGCTGACGCAGGCCCCGTTGACACCAGGATTCAACAACGGCACCGTGCCGTGGAACGCGACGAACGCGCAGCAACAGCAGACGGCTGTCCAGGGCTATTCGGATGGCTATCAGACAGCCAAGATCTTTACACAGCACGGGTGGTCGAGGCTCGGGTTCGCGGAGCAGTATGTGCGAGACAGTCTGGGCGAGATGCCCGGCGGGTCTGTTCCGCAGGGGACCGAGGAGTATTATCGGAACGGGTTCCATGCGGGGTTGGCGGACGGGGAAGGCGTCGTGTTGGCACTTCTTTCTTAATCGTGATGTACTTGGTACGACAAGATTTTTAGCGTGTAGCCGTCCTCATGTGTATGTTTTCTATCAAGTCCCATAGGTGGAGAAGGCTCTTGCCTAATTTGGCAATTGTGCCTTTTCGTGACCCACGACATGCTTGGAATCGAGGACTACGGTAGCGACGTCGAGAGCGGCGATGAAGGCCCGAAATCGACGACGACATCAATAACACAGTCTGCACCGCCCACGTCCACCTCGTCATTCCTGTCCAAGCTCCCTCCACCAGGCCCCAAGTCCACGTTTGCACTCCCCCCTCCCAAATCGTCTTCTTCCTCGTCCACTCTCTCCCAACTCCCCGCTCCTTCCGGTTCGAAGCTGGTGTCCGAGACGACGACAAACGCAGACGGAAATGCCGCACCGCGAAAACCCAAACGAACCAAGAAAATAGCCATCAATCTTCCCTCCCTCCCACCCCCGGAAGACGACGAAGACGAGGGCGGTCCACCGTCGAAGAAGCCTCGAATCACGTCGAG
>JBBPLP010000443.1:0-21589 GCA_038089875.1 Fistulinella prunicolor
AACATTACCACGCCACATTGTGGCACACAATCCAACTATGGTAACTAAGTATGACTGACTGTCTGACTGACATGTATGACTGACTACTTAGTGTACCATGACTGACTATATAATATGTACCAAAGTGTGAAGTGCACAAGCAAACTGTAACACTTAATTACCATAGTTGGGTTGTATGCCACAATGTAGCATGGTAATGTTGTGTACTATTTGTGTACTGCTTCAGATGTAGTCTGGAGCTCATTGTCTCTGTCCCTTAGTTTCTGACAGTGAGCTCCAGGTGAGTCTGACCCATCCATAGTCAAATACAATAGTTTCTGACAGTGAGCTCCAGTTGTGATCAATTCCAACTGTTATCACCCCTCCCTTGTAATATCGAAGAGTTTTGATGTGCCGCTCGCTCTGGTTCTCTGCATATGTCTTAAACTGCTTAAAAGCATTGAAAACGTCTGATTTGGCACGAATTGGCAGTACAAAGCGGAATCTGGTGTAATCATCGATCAATGTGACCCAGTAGCGAAATCCAGAGAATGAGCAATATGGGACTGCATGTACATCAGAGTGAACAAGCTCCAGAGGTCGAGTAGCACAAGAATGAGAGGTTGGGAATGGGTTGGCATGCATTTTGCCAGCCAGGCATGGTTCACAGATGGGATTAGGCGCAGATTTGATGTCCAGCTTCATCCCAGTATACCGGCATCTGATTTCAGCTGTTTGAATCTGAGATCTTTCATGCTTTCATTAAGTGCTTCCCACCAGGCAAGTCCGGCCTGTTTAAGGCCATATAGGGTGTGCATCAGACCCTCTGTCATGAATCCTTCCGCATCTCCATGTCACGCTCCCCTCGGTATCTTCGCCAGTCATCGCCAACGTCCTCAAGTCGAGGATGATTTTTACAGTTTCTCCGCACGTCGTCCTGCTAGTTCCACTCCTCAGTCACAGTCCCCGTGAACTCCGCCCTCGGCCCCTCAGCCTATGGGTAGGAGCCACCGCACCTCCACCACTCCTGGTCAGTGCTCCGCTTCCGCCGTGCTGGATCAGCTCCTCCACCTAGCAAACGACCTTTCCGATGACTCTGAGTCCAGTTCCTCAGACTCCAAAAATCCTTCCGGTGACGCCTACACACTCCTTTCCCGCGCAGTAAGGCATATGGCTAAGGCCACTCGCCTGAAAAGCACCTCCACCGCCCAAACCAAAGTCTGCGCTCTAGACCAGTTCGATGGAACCAACCCCCACCAACTCCGCACATTCCTCGTTGAGTGCAAGTTGAATTTCCAAGACTGTCCAAAGGCCTTCAGAAGTGATCACTCCAAGATCACCTTTGCCCAATCATACCTCATGGGTATGGCCTTAGAATGGTTCGAACCCGACCTCCTCCTCTCGGAAGATCCGAGTCTCCGTCCGCTCTGGATGGACGACTACACTGAGTTCGTCCTGCAACTCCAAACGAACTTCGGACCTCATGATCCTGTTGGTGACGCAGAACATGACCTCCACTCCCTCGTCATGTCCGACTCACAACATGTCAATAAGTATGTTGTTGAGTTCAATCGTTTAGCTTCTCAAGTCTGTGGGTATGGAGAAGGAGTCATCCGCTCTGCCTTCTACTCCGGACTTCCGGATTGCATCAAGGACGAGATTATTCGCGTCGGCAAGCCCACCTCTCTCTCCGCCCTATGGTACCTCACGCAAGACATCGACGCGCGCTACTGGGACCGCAGATCAGAACGGGAACGCCAGACCACCTCCTTGTCACACTCCGCATCCACATCCACATCCGTCCCCGCTGAACTCTCTGACACCACGTCCCTCTCCGACCTCACAGATCTGCTCTCTGAGTCCCTTCACTCCGACCCCTCCGACTCCTTTTATGCCGCTTACGACTCCGACCTCCCTAACGATGCTTACGATTCTGACTCCCATTCCGCCCCTCATGACCTCGACCTCCTATCCGACTCAGACCCCCATTCCGATGATCCCGACTCCGACCTCCCCTCAGATCATCCCTCCATCGCCTCTAATGATGAATCTCAGGCATCTGATACCCCTGACTCCCCTCCTTCTCTGACCTCTGACCTCTCCTCTGTGCTTGGTCTGGATGGCAGACTCTCCACCTCCGAACACCAATGGCGTTATGACCTCCACCTATGCTTCTACTGTGGCCTCTATGGTCACCCTGCATGCGTTTGTCCTCGGACACTCCGTGTTTGAAGCACCTCCCTTCCTCTGTGCCTGCTTGGGGTTCGTGCCCCCTCGCAGCTAACACATTTCTGACCCTTTTCTGCGCGTCCTGTCCCTCATGACCTCTGCTCCATTCCGCCCTCTCTGCATTTAAACTCCATTGGAAGCCCCTGCCCTTGGTAACTTGGCACCACTGTCTCCCCCTTCAAATGCTCTGTTGAGCTATTGGGATTGGAGCAGTACTTCGCTAGCACCTTTCGGTAAGACTTGCCAACATCCTTCGAGCTCTCCGCAGCCCCTGGACTGTTGTCCAACCTGCACTTCCGTTCTCCAATCCATTGTGTCATCCGCCACCCCCCGTTCCTCCGATCTCCACCTCTCCGATCCCACCGCCCTGGCTTGATGCCTGGGGCATCTCCCTAAGAGGGGAATAGGGTCTCCGCTCGCAACGCTTCTCCTAGACTTGCGCTCGCGTCGCCCCGCACCCTCCTCATCTCCGCTCTCCTCACCCGGCCATTTTGACCATTCCTCCTATCCTCTCTGTGCACTCCGTGCATTCTGATCCAGACCCATTTTGGGTCAATTTCCGATTCCCCGCACTTGTACTAGTTACAGCGTAATACCTACTCCCCCGCACTCCTCGATCCTCCCTCCGAATCCTCCGATTCCTGCATCCCACCTTCCTTTTCTGACTCCCTTTGCTCCTCTAGGAGCCCCTCCAACTCCCCTGCGGCTTCGGCCATCTCCTCCGATCCTGCTTCCAACTCCTCCTCCGACTCCTCTCCCGCGTACATTGAGTACACGCCCACCTCCACCAGCTGCTGGATGGAGGTGGACATTCCCGCCAGGTACTTCGAATGTGTTTTGACAGCGCGTGCCATCTGCATTGCCGCCGCCATTTCCTTTAGGGCCTCTGCCACCCCTGGCCCATTCCCTTCCGACTCTGCCTTTCCCTCTGTCCTGGCCTTCTTTCTGTTCGGCCGCTCCGACTTCTCTTCCTCCGACCCCTCCTCATTTTCCTCCGACTCCGCCTTCTTATGGCGCTTCCGCTCTTTCTTCTCATCCCCCGGCCTCTGGCACCCCTTCCATGCATGGATGCACTCGGTGCACGCCCACGCCTTATCCGCCCCGGGTACGCACTCGAGCTCCAGCTCCGTGCATCGGATGCACGGGTCTGCTCTCTGTACCTTCGCCTTCCCTTTTTCCTTCAATGCCCCTGCCTCCGCCTACCCACCTCCATCAGTTCCATTTTGGGCACTCTGACGGGCACTCACCTGTGCTGCCATCCTCGCCTTTTCCTCCACCTCCTTTCTTCTCGCCTCCACCTCCGCTTCCGCCTGACTTTTGTCAGCTCCAAACTCCCCTCCACATCGACGTCCGCACTCACCTTTCGTTTCGCCTCCTCCTCCCTGCGACGTCTCACCTCCTCCTCTGCCTTCCTCCTCGCTTCCTCCTCCTTCCTCGCCTTCACCCTCCGTCTCCGCTCCGATGCCTTCGCTTTGAAGAGCGCGTCGTCGTCGTCGTCGCACTCCGCCAGGCGCTCGTCAGGCCACATCTTGATGTTGTCGATATCTGACATGGTGATGGTAAGAAGTTAAGAAGCGAATTCTTCCACATCCTTCCTTTATAGACCCCTTCGCCTAATTCCAAACTCCACACATCATGTGCACTCCGACACGCTCCGCATTGTTATCCTCTTTGGGCTTGTGGCCTTCGAGGGCTCAGGCCTCAGAGGGGGATACTGTCACATACATGATTTCCAGTCATCTCTGACCTCCTCTGCTCCCCTTTTCCGACCTTTTCCCAACTCTGTCTCGTTCCACTATGTATCTCCGCACCTTTGGACCTTTCTCCTCCGCTCTCCGACTCTGTACATTTTAGTTACGTTACGCTCTTGTTCTCTCTTTGTTCTAGTCTCGCTTCCAGGTACATTCCAATCCTGTGCTTGCACAGCTCTGCCCTCCGGTTATGTTCCCTCCTGTACATTCTTGTCTCCATTCTCTGGCTCCGCTTACTTAGTTCTCCGTCTTACTCATGGACACTGCTCCGACTTACTAATGCGATGTCTGACTCTCCATATATAAACTTGTAGATACTCCGTCATGTACTTTAGCCAGTAATCATCTTAGGACAGCTCCGAATCCGATTCCTCTACTCTGCCTTGTTTCCTGCTCGTTCTCCAACACTCCGAAATACTAGGACACACCAAGGATAGAAGTCAAGGGCACAGCGCTCTGCTACAAGTTGCTGAAGCCAAGTCCTACACGTCCGCAGCTCCGATAAGCGTCGGAGTTAGACTGGAGTTGACCCAGCCTTAACACATGTGCATACTCAGTCACACACTCAGTAGTGCCATCCAGAAATGCAGCATTGTTGCTATTAATGGTGGTGATGAAAAGCGGAGGTCCAGGAGGATGAGAGAAGGCCATTTGAGTGGCATTGATGTTTACAATAATGGAGGAGTGACGAGTAAGATAGAGAACAGCCAGAAGATTATTCTGCAGCTGTGGGACATGCAATACATTGCTAAACTTGACTGCTCTGCACCTCTTTCCCTCCACAAGCGGATGGAACACCACAGTGCCAACTCCAGCAGAATAGATGATGGTATTGTATGCCAGCTTGATTGGGACGCGTTTTGTGTAGTGTAGTTGTGAATCCAGTGTCAAAGAGGGGTCATATGGGATGTAGCACCTGAGTCGGCATTCCATTCATGCTCAGCATCAAGTTGGAGTGGTGTGAAGGGATTTGAGGGGTTGGTAGAGCACAGACAAGCGTTTCCAGCACATTCGATGAGATTTTGAGCACCTGAGGTGGTGTGGGAGGTGGATTGGTTTGAAAACATAGTTTTAGATGATGAGAGGGGTGGATTGCAGTGAGCTAAGTGTGCAGAAAGTGACTAGACAACCACTGTGTTATTTTTGTGAGACGAAAATAAGATGAATATAGTCTAGAGTGCAGGGCTCATAACCTGATAACAGTTGGAATTAATCACAACTGGAGCTCACTGTCAGAAACTAATATATTCAACTATGGATGGGTTAGACTTACCTGAAGCTCACTGTCAGAAACTGAGGGACAGAGACAGCAAGCTCTAGACTACATCTGAAGCGGTACACAAATAGTACACAATATTACCACGCCAAATTGTGGCACACAACCCAACTATGGTAACTAAGTATGACTGACTATCTGACTGACATGTATGACTGACTACTTAGTGTACCATGACTGACTATATAATAGGTACCAAAGTGCCCAGTGCACAAGCAAACTGTAACAACCTTTGTCCACAACATCGCACAGCCAGAACCAGCACAAATCAAACTGCTTCATGCGTTCATGGTGTTCAGGATGTTTGGCCACTTGAATCATGGATTGGTTGTCCATGTGCAGGGTGGATGCACCAGTGACTTTGAATCCGAGCTCCTAGAGCAGTTTGCACATTCACATAATCTTCTTGCCTGCTTTGCATGCAGCCATGTACTCTGCCTCAGTAGTTGACAGACCAACAATAAACTGGCATTTGGACATCCAGGAGATAACAACAGTGCCAATCTTGACAACATATGCGCCAGTTGATTGACCAGAGTCCTTGCAATTGCCGTGACTTGCATCAGGGAGGGTGGTGAACAGCTCAGTAGTGAAAGAATCAGGGGAATGGGTGATGGTGTGGTCCAAAGTGCCTCTGATGTAGTGAAACAGGTGCTTAACTGTGTTCCAATGCATAACACCTGGATCAGAGGTGAAGGATGTGAGCTGGTCAACTGAATAAGCAATGTCAGGATGAGTGGTGCAAGAGAGATACTAGAGTGAGCCAATGGTGCCTCCATAATCGATAGAATGCATGAAATTGTTGGATTCTATTCCACACATCTCAGACAGTGACAAGGCTAGGTAGCCTAGTGGTTAAGACATGCCCAATACTGTTGAGTAGTCCCAGGTTTGAGTCCTGGTCTGGCCATATTTATCCATTGAGTTCTCCTGCACTTAACAGAAATTGCACTCCTGAACAGTTTTGGGGCTTTGATCGTGTGATAAGCAGAGTCCTGGATCCATGGGTGTGCTGTGACAGGCTTGGAATCAGCCATATTGAAGCGAGTGAGCATGTCTACACAGTATTGGCACTGAGAAGTTGTTAAAAAATGTTTGTAGCAGTCATGGTCGATTTTGATACCCAAAATCTCTGAAGTAGGCCCCAGATTGCACAATTTGAAGTGTTAGTGCAGATCCTCAATAGCCTGCTTGATTGCATCCAGAGACTTTGATTAAAAGGTCATGTCATCAACAAACACAGGCAACATGATATGGACATCACCTTGGACAAGAATATAGACTGCAGTGTTAGAGTATGTTTGTACAAAGCCCATAGACTCAAGAGTGGTCCGCATCTTGCAATTCCAGCAGTTTCTGTTAGATTCAGTTGTTTTCACACTCTGCGCTTTTGGGACAGTTTACTTAGTCAGGATGCCATTGAGGCGTGGTAGTGTTGTGGTGTGTTGTTGTAGTGTTTCAGATGTAGTCTAGAGCTCACTGTCGTCATCTCTTTAGTTTCTGACAGTGAGCTCCAGGTATGTGTATTTACTTCACACCAATTCAGAGTTTCTGACAGTGAGCTCCAGCTGAGGGAATCCAGCTGTTAACAGGTTATGAGCCCTGCGCTCTAGTCGCTTCTCTATCATTTTCGCTACACCAACAAAAATAATCCAAACCCCACCTATTTGCTTCTATTCCACACCTCGTCACACCATTCACCTCTCCTTGCTCGGAAACCATGTCTTCTGAGCACCAAAACCACTCCCATCACATCCAGCACCTCACTGGATCTAACTACATCACATGGAGCGAAGAAATGAAGGCTCTTTTTCGCTCCAAGGGTCTCTGGCGACTCGTTGACAGCAAGAAGACTTGTCCTAGCTCTGCAGGAGCAGAACAGACTGCCTGGGACATCAAACAGAACAAGGCTGCTGGCAAGTTGATGCTCAACATTGCCCCAGACCAACAAGTCCACATCCGTGCTGATCAGGATGACCCCACAAAGGCCTGGAAAGCGCTCAAGGATGTCTTTGTCCAACAAAAGGCCAGCAGTAGATTTGTCGCCTATGATGAGTTCTTCACCATCCAGAAACACCCTGAGGAGTCTCTTCCTGCTCTGGCTGCTTGAGTTGAGGAGTCCATGTCTCGGATTCAAAACCTTCGCAGCTCTACCTTTGACATGAAGACCATGGATGCAGAACTCACCTGCATGGCCATGATTTGCACTTTAGGGCCTGAGTTTGCCCACTTCACCTTGTCTTTGGCCCTTCTCACTAATCTGGACAAGGTCAAGGTCAAAGCGGTGTTCCAGACCGAGGAAATCAATCGACGACCTCGTGCTGATGCTACCTCATCCACTCCTACCGATTCCGCGCTCTCTGCTTCCTCTTCTGGTTGCAAATGTCCTTGCAATGCGCCATGCTTGTTCTGTGAGAAGACAGGACACTGTCAGTGTTGCTGTTTTTCACTCCAGAGGGCAAAAAAGTACTACAAGGAGAAGAAGGACAAGGGCAAGGTGCCAGAACAGGCCAATTCATCATCATCAACAGCTCCTACCACCACAGATGTTGTAGAGCACACAGGAAATGCAAGTCTCCATTCCAGTGATCCCTCTGATCCGTTGTTGCCACTCCAACTCAATGCTGACCACGATTGGAATGCAGACTCAGGGGCCACTTCTCATATGACGCCCCATCGCCACTGGCTGCAAAATTACACCCCCAAACGTGTTCCTATCAAGCTCGCCAACAATACCATCGTTTATTCATCAGGAGTCGGTTCAGTGGTCTTTCATCCAGTTGTTGATGGAAAGAGGTGCAGAGCGGTCGAATTTAACAATGTTTTGCATGTCCCACAGCTGCAGAACAATCTCC
Source organism: Fistulinella prunicolor (assembly GCA_038089875.1). Classification (NCBI taxonomy): domain Eukaryota; kingdom Fungi; phylum Basidiomycota; class Agaricomycetes; order Boletales; family Boletaceae; genus Fistulinella; species Fistulinella prunicolor. The sequence goes on from JBBPLP010000443.1 coordinate 8,091, forward strand.
TGGCTGTCTTGTATCTAACTCATCACTCCTCGTTCATTGTCCATATCAATGCCACACATTTGACCTTCTCTCGCACTTCTGGACCACCTCTTTTCATCGCCACCATTGACAGCAACAACGCCACATTTTTGGATGGTACAACAGAGTCTGTGACTGAATATGCACATGCTGCAACGACTGTCCCATTCGATTTATCCCTCTGGTATCGACGCCTCGCCCATCACAACTGTACAGACATCAAGTCACTGTTTGAGTGTGACTTGGTCACTGGAATGAAGCTGGACAGCAAGTCTGCGCCTGATCCCATCTGCGAGCCATGCCTTGTGTTATGAACACGATTGTAACCCAGCCCCTATCCTATCACTTTCGACTTTCCCTAGTCTTGACGATTACTCAAGAGTCCTTGATGGACTTAGATGATTTCCAGCAGTACGATTACGTGACTTGTCACCTGATCTGGGCTAGATCCCATGTTATGAGGCCATGCCTCATAACCCCTGTCTCATAGAGATCGGCGATCTCTTATTCCTAGTCACAGAAGTGCTGCACACTTCTCTTCCATTCTACATGCACTTGTAGCATGTTCGATCACTGAAGCACTGGTATGCTTCCTTTCCATTCTGATGCCTTGAGGGCGTCGCCTTTCTTTCATGGTTGCTTGGCTATGCCACAGCCTTTCCCTTGATGAGCGTGCTTGCAGCATGTCTCTGATTCTTATTTCATTGATACATGTGCAATGTGCATGTCCACAGCCTTACATGCCTTAGGTGCATGCAGTGTTTCCTTAGATAGGAGTATATCTATAGATTAGATGTACACACGGACACATATGTAGTTAGTATATAAGACCTAGAGGACTCAGGAATGGTTCCCCATTCTTGATCTCTTCGAAGTCCTTCCCCTACTGTGAAGTAGTACTTGCCTAGTGCAATACAGAAGTTCCCCCCTCCTAGTGCCTAGGGGATTCCCTTAGTCGTCAGCTCTTGGTAACGGTTACTACCACCATTACCTTTGGGGTGTGGTTTGGTTCTCTGCTGTTGCTTTGGTCGTTTCACCTTGCAGGTAAGATGCATGCAAATCCATTCCCAAGCTCCCATTCTCGTGTGTCCCAGCCTCTTGAGCTTGTTCACTCCGATGTGCATGCCATTCCCTACCCCACGTTCTCTGGATTCCGCTATTGGGTCACATTCATCGATGATTACTTGAGATATCGCTTTGTGCTGCCAATTCGCACCAAATCAGACGTTTTCGATGCTTTTAAGCAGTTTAAGGCATTTGCAGAGAACCAGACTGAACAGCGCATCAGGACTCTGCGAGACGACAAGGGAGGCGAGTATATGAGCAATGCCATGCTCAAATTCATCTAGGAATGCGGTATAGAATGCCAGCACACCATCCGAGCACGTCCTCAGCAGAATGGAGTCACAGAACGCACCAATCGAGTCCTTTTAGAGCACATTACAGCCATATTGCAGGAATCTGGTCTAGCAATGGCATTCTGGGGCGAAGCACTAGCTGCGCTCGTCCATGTGTGGAACAGATGCCCTACAGCTGCGCTCGATGACACTACTCCCTATCAACTCTGGCACAGTCGCAAACCTGATGTCTCTCATCTCCTAGTTTGGGGTTGCACTGCCTATGTGCACATCCAGAAGGACAAACGAGCTGCACTGCATCCCCACTACGAGAAGTGTGTGTTCATTGGGTATCCAGATGGCTACAAAGGGTGGAAGTTTTACAACCCGACCACTAAGCGCACCATCATCTCAGAACGTGCTGATTTCGATGAACGGGCCACATCTGGCCCATCTACTCAGCCGTCACCATCCATTGGCACCATTCCCAATCCCACTTCCATCCCCACTCCTACTCCTTATGTCCCACCTGATGCCACTGTAGACGACGATTTGGAAGCTGATACCACGGCTCCAGGGATTCTTCATCCTGGGGGGGCGCCTGAGCCTGCAGAGGAACAGGATGATGAACCCCAGACACCTGTGGCTGCTCCAGCACCTTTGCCAGAGACACCACCACCAGCTCCAGCTCCAGTACCTACACCGAGTCCGATTGGCATTGGTGCTTGTTTGCCTTGCAGGACGCGTCAAGCTCCTCGAGAATGGTGGAAACTGAGTCCTGCTCAGCTCATGAACGATTTGGATAACTCTGACGATGAAGAGGCTGATTTGGCGCAATGTCTGAGCGCAAATACAGCTCATCCTCGGTCATACAAGGAGGCCTTGTGCGGAGATGAGGCTAATGAGTGGAAACAGGCTGCTTTGGATGAATTGGCTGCCCACAAAGTGAATGGTACATGGAAACTTGTCCCCAGGCCAAACGATTGTCTAGTCATTGGTTCTAAGTGGATATTCACCAAGAAGTATCATGTTGATGGCTCCTTTGAGCGTTTCAAGGGCCGTTTGGTCACACAAGGCTTTTCTCAGCGTTCTGGACATGAATACCTCGAGGTGTTTGCCCCAACAGTGCGTTTGCCCACTTTGCGCATCATCCTTGCGCTGGCTGCAATCCATGACCTTCATTTATGGTCCATTGACATCTCTAACGCTTATCTGAATGGCGAGATGGACTGTGACATCTACATGGAGCAGCCAGAGGGATTTGGTAAGGGTAACCCGAAGGAACTCGTCTGTTTGTTGCAGAAATCACTCTATGGGACGAAACAAGGTGGAAACCGCTGGAATCGCAAGATGCGCACCACTCTCGAGTCTTTGGGCTTTATGCAGACTTATTCTGATGCAGCCGTCTATGTATTTGTCTGAGGTGACGTCCGCATCATTCTGCCTGTCTTTGTGGACGATATGACGTTCGCATCCAAGTCTTTTGATGCCATAAAGCTGGCCATCGAGGATCTCCGCAAACACTTCAAGTTGCGCGATCTGGGCCCTACCACTGAGATCCTGGGCATCAAAATCGATAGAGACCGTTCCAAATGCTCCCTCACCATCTTCCAGCACCAATACTGTGTCGACATCCTCTCTCGTTTCAACATGGCTGACTCTAAGCCTGTTTCAACGCCCATGGAGCCAGGACTGTGTCTCTCTCGTGAACAAAGTCCCAGAATGGCAGAGGAGCGAGCTTTCATGCACTCCGTCAACTATGGAGGTGCCATTGGCTCACTCCAGTATCTTTCCTGCACCATTCGCCCAGATATCGCCCTCTCTGTTGGCAAATTGGCATCTTTCACCTCAGATCCAGGAGTTGCGCACTGGAATGCTGTAAAGCACCTCTTCCGCTATATCAAGGGGACTATGAGCTATGCAATCGCCTATTCCCCTGATTCTTCCACTTCCGAGCTATTCACCACATTCTCAGATGCCAGCCACAGCGATTGCAAGGACTCTGGTCGATCCACTGGCGCATATGTCATTAAGATTGGCACAGGCGTCGTTTCCTGGATGTCCAAGCGCCAGTCCATTGTTGCTCTGTCCACTACTGAGGCGGAGTACATCGCTGCATGCAAAGCAGGCAAGGAGATCATCTGGATGTGCATAATGCTCACAGAGATCGGTTTTAAGCTCCCTGGCGTATCCACCCTCCACATGGACAGCCAGTCGGCACTCCAGGTAGCCAAACACTCCAAACATCATGGCCATATGAAGCAGCTGGACCTCAGGTGGTTTTGGCTGAGAGATGTGGTCGATGCAGGTGTTATTTTTCCCCATTTCGTGCCCACAGAGCAAATGCCTGCTGATTTGCTCACCAAAGCACTTCCCCATGCTAAAGTGCAGCAATTCTGCGAACTGATAGGACTGGCACCATTCGGGGGAAGTTAGTATTGATTCTGTGCAGAGATGCGCAATCAGGGGGAAGTGTTAGATTCAGTTGTTTTCGCACTCTGCGCTTTTGGGACAGTTTACTTAGTTAGGATGCCATTGAGGCGTGGTAGTGCTGTGGTGTGTTGTTGTAGCGCTTCAGATGTAGTCTGGAGCTCACTATCGTCGTCTCTTTAGTTTCTGACAGTGAGCTCCAGGTATGTGTAGTTACTTCACTCCAATTCATAGTTTCTGACAGTGAGCTCCAGCTGAGGGAATCCAGCTGTTAACATAATCCCAGGACACCTGTCCCAGCTCCTGCCCCTTTGCCTGAGACTCCACCTCCAGCATCTGCGCCTGAGCCTACACCCAGTCCAATTGGTATAGAAGCTCACCTACCTCGCAGAACATGCCAGCCACCTTGAGAATGGTGGAAACTCAGTCCTGCCCAACTGTCTCATGATTCTGATGATTCTGATGATGAGGAGGCTGATCTGGCACAGTGTATGAGCGCAAATACAGCACATCCAAGGTCATATAAGGAGGCATTGTGCGGAGATGAGGCAGAGCAGTGGAAACAAGCTGCATTAGATGAGTTGGCTGCCCATGAAGCGAATGGCACTTGAAAGCTTGTCCCCAGGCCGAAGGATCACCCTGTTATTGGCTCCAAGTGGGTCTTTACCAAGAAATATCGAGCTGATGGCTCCTTTGAGTGCTACAAGGGCCATTTGGTCGCCCAAGGCTTCTCCCAGCGTCCTAGATATGAATACCTCAAGGTCTTCACCCCCACTGTGCGATTACCCACTCTTCGCATTATCCTGGCCCTAGCTGCCATTCATGATCTCCATCTCTGGTCTGTGGACATCTCCAACACCTATCTCAATGGCGAAATGGATGGTGACGTCTACATGGAGCAGCCAGAGGGATTTGGTGAGGGCAACACCAAGGAAGAAGTCACTCTATGGCACCAAACAGGGCGGAAATCGCTAGAATCGCAAAATGCAGACTACTCTTGAGTCTTTGGGCTTTACCCAGACATATTCAGATGCTGCTGTCTATGTGTTCATCATAGGTGACGTTAGGATCATTCTCCCTGTATTTGTGGACGATATGACCTTTGCTTCGAAGTCTGAGCATGCTATCAAGCAGGCTATAGAGGATTTGCGCAAACACTTCAAATTGCGCGATCTGGGGCCAACCACTGAGATATTGGGTATCAAAATCGACAGAAATCACTCCAAACGGTCTTTAATCATCTCTTAGCGCCAATACTGCATTGATATGCTCTCTCGATTCAATATGGGTGATTCTAAGCCCGTTTTGACACCCATGGAACCTGGACTATGTCTATCTTGTGAGCAGAGTCCCAGAATACGAGAGGAGCGCGCTTTCATGCGCAATATTGATTATGGAGGTGCCATTGGATCTCTCCAGTATCTCTTCTGCACCACTTGCCCAGATATCACCCTCTCAGTTGGCAAACTCGCATCTTTCACCTCAGATCCAGGAGTTGCACATTGGAATGCTGTTAAGCACCTATTCCGATATATAAAAGGCACTATCAACTACACCATCACCTATTCACCTAATCACTTGACTTTGGAACTCTTCACTACCTACTCTGATGCCAGCTATGGTGATTGCAAGGACTCTGGTCACTCCACAGGTGCATATTGATAACAGTTGGAATAAATCACAACTGGAGCTCACTGTCAGAAACTATATATTTGACTATGGATAGGTTAGACTCACCTGGAGCTCACTGTCAGAGACTAAATATATTCGAGATGTTTAGCTATACATACCTAGAGCTCACTGTCAGAGACTGAAGAGGAAAGACAGTGAGCTCTGAAGTAAAACTAAACAGAGTCCAAATAGACCAAAACTTTACCATGCCACATTGTGGCACTAAATGAAACTAAGTAAATCTAAATGACTGACAGCCTGACTGACTAATGTATCTAGCGTGACTGACTACTAAGTGTAGTGTGACTGACTTATGACTGACTATGTAATGGTATCTACTAAACTATGTAGAGTGCATGAAGCACATGCAATGTCTGGATGTTGAAGAACTCATCATAGGCCACGAAATGACTGGAGGCCTTCTGTTGCAAGAATACCTTCTTTAATGCATCCCATGCAGCACTAGGGTCATCTTGGTGGGCACAGATGTGAACTTGTTGATCAGGTGCAATATTGAGCATGAGCTTGCCAGCTGCCTTGTCCTGCTTGATGTCCGAAGCTCTCTTCTTAGTTCCAGAGTGTTACGCCCTCAATGAAAGAAGGGTTAAGCACCAATGGCAGACCGTTCACAAGCTAACAATGAGCAAGGCAGATGGATGATGAGGAGAGAAGGTGGGACCTGACAAGCTCAATACCCTTATGCTGAGAGCAAAGAGAGCTAAGAACCAAATGGTCAAGACTGGAGGGAATCCAGCTTGAACAGACGGATTTATATATTATAGCTGACTGTGCACAGACCAAGCTGTGTACTACTATACATGGTAATATGAAAGAAGAGAAGAAGTGGAAATTAAATACATGAGGTATGATGTCATAGATAAGAGATAAGAGTCTAGACCAGTCATGTGATCTGGGTCTGGACTAAGTCACATGATCTGTGTCATGTGATCAGATAGGGGTTAGGTCATGTGACCTCGAAAGATAGGGTTAGATGTAGAAAATAATTAGGTTTAGGAAAGTTAGGTTAAGGTGGAGTGAAATGTGTAATATGTCCCCCCCCTTAAGACTTGTATTCCAGACGAGTTGCTTGAAAGTTGGTACTATGATGAAGACCCACATTGTAAAATAGCAAATAAAAGTCAGTGTTGGATAAACCTTGTAGAGGATGAGGGGTGGACAGGTGGGCATGGTGATAGTCATTAATGACATCCTTGAAATTGGTCAGGTTCATTGCCGGTTCCCATGTATGATCCATTTCTCCCCATCCTTTCCAGTGAACCAAATACTCCAATTTCCCCTTTTTAAGCCATGAGACTGTGATGTAGTCAACTTCGTATTCTTCCTGTTGATCCTCAGTGATAATGGCTGGATCAGGATGTAATAGAAGTTGACCTGGAAGTGTGTCATGATAAGGTTTGACTCATGAGATGTTGACTGTTGGGTGAATCCAAAGATTCGAGGGGAGGTGCAATTCAACCACGTTTGGCAAGACATGTTTGACTTTATAAGGTCCAATCCATTTTTGTGTGAGCTTGTGTACAGTATAGGGGAGTTTGAGATTCTCTGTAGATAGCCAGACTTGTGTGCCAGTCTCGTAATCAGGTGCATTGGATCTTTTTTTATCTGATTGTTGAATCATGCGATCCTGAGTATGTTCCAACACTTCATGAACTTCTGTGTGTGCTTTGCCGGCTTCTTTTGTGAATGTGTCAGCTAGGGAAGAGGAAGTACTTTCAAATCCAAGGCATGGGAAATAGTTTCTTGTAATAACAAAAGGAATTGTTTCGGTGGCTGAAGAAAGAGAGTTATTGTAATGGAATTGGGCTATTTTCATCCATTGTGCCCATTCTTCCTGTTTCTTTGCCATGAAGGTATGTAAGTATGTTTCCATTTCATGATTGATGTGCTTGGTTTGACCATCTGTTTGAGGATGGTATGCTATGCTGATCTTCTGTTCAATCCCCAGAAGTTTACAGAGGTGTGTTGTAAATTCAGACATGAATTGTGGGCCTTGATCCGATACAATTGTTGAGGGTAGACCGTGAATGCACCAGACATGATCACAGAAAAGCTTGGCTAGGCTGAGAGAGGTGATGGTGGTGGAACATGGTATGTAAACGACTTCTTTAGAGAATCGATCAACAATTATGCAAATGGCGTCGTATGAATTAGATAGAGGGAGTCCTGTTACAAAATCAATGAAAATATCTCACCAAGGGTGATTGGAAATAGGGAGAGGAAGAAGTTTGCCAGCAGGTGCTTTAGTAGTACCCTTCATTAGGGTACAACCTTGACAGCTTTTTATATAATTGGCTACAAAGGATTTGACACCAGGCTAAGAGAAATATCTGACTAATAGGCAATAAGTACGTGTCTCGCCTGCATGTCCACCAATGGGAGAATCATGGCAGAAAGTTAAGAGTTCTATACATAAGGATTCAGGAACAAAGATTTTTTTGTTTTTATTGATGAAGACTCCATCATCAGAAGAATAAGAGAAATTGCTGAAGTTTTCTTTTGACATTTTTTGTGATTCTTTTATTATCTTATCGATGAAAGAAGAAGACAAAGAAACATTGTTTATAAATAAATGTTTGGGTAATACCATGACACCTTTATTGATATCTTCTGCAGTATCTCCATGATCGGGATGTCAAGATAAGGCATTGGCTCTGCTCTTAGAACTACCCAGTTTGTATACAAATACAGCATTAAACTCTTGCATAAATGCGTCCCAGCGTTGTTACGCATTATGCTCCACTTAACCTAACTTTCCTAAACCTAATTATTTTCTACACCTAACCCTAACTTCCAAGGTCACGTGACTTAACCCCTGTCCGATCACATGACAGAATATCATGTGACCTAGTCCAGACCCAGATCATGTGACTGGTCCAGACTCTTATCTCTTATCTATGACATCATACCTCATGTACTTAATCTCTGCTCCTTCTCTTCTTTAATACTTCCATGTATAGTAATACACAGCATGCTCTGTGTGCACTCCCTTGTAATATATAAACCCGTCTGTTCAAGCTGGATTCCCTCTAGTCTTGACCATTCGGTTCTTAGCCTTCTTTGCTCTCAGCATAAGGGTATTGAGCTCGTCAGGTCCCGCCTCCTTTCTCATCATCCATATTCCTCTCCATCGCCAGTGCTTGTTGTTAAGCCTGAGAACGGTCCACCATCGGTGCTAAACCCTTGATTCATTGAGGGTGTAACAAGCATGCTTGCAGTTGAGAGAGATCTTGGGGTTTCTTCCAGAATTCCAGATTCTGGTGGTCTGTCCAGACCTCGAAATGCTCTCTTCCAACAAGATAATGTTGCCATTCTTGTAGTGCATGGATGACTGCCAAGAGTTCTTTGTCATAGATAGGATAATTATGTTCATGAGAGTCGAGAGAGTGTGAGTAGAAGGCACAAGGCCTCCAATTGTCATCATCGCATTTAATAGATAGTACCGTGCTGGTGGCTATATCCAACACATTGGTTTCTACATGCATCTCCTTCTTTTGATCCAGATAAGTCAGAAAGGGAGCAGTGGTAAATATTTTTTTGAGCATATCAAATGCTGTTTGTTGTGCTGGACCCCAGGTGAATGGCATGTCTTTTTTTGTTAGATCATTAAGGGGATGAGCTACATGCACGAAGTTTTCTATGAACTTGCGGTAGTAATTGCAGAGTCCCAGGAAGGCTTGTAATTGTTTAAACCACGTAGGTGCCGGCCAATCCAATATTTCTTTCACTTTTTTTTCCTGCATTTCTACTCCTGGCTTCGACACTTGCATTCCCAAGAAGTCCACCTTTTCCACAGCAAACATACACTTCTCTGACTTGCAGAAAAGGTCTTTGTCTCGTAGGCATTCGAGACCTTCGTGAACCAGTGCCTCATGTTTTTTTTTGTTGTTATTTTTTGAGAAGATGAGAATATCATTGAGATAAATAATGACGAATGCATAACAGTTGTTAAATATGTTGTTCATCATGTTTTGGAAGGTGGCTGGGGAGTTACAGATGCCAAAATACATGATGACAGGCTCATAAGCACCAATGGGGGTAACAAAGGCAGCTTTCCATTTGTCGCCTTTTTTTATTCATATGTTATTGTATCCCCATCGTAGATCCAGAGCCATAAATAGGTTGGCACCTTTAAGATGGTCAACCAAGGAGGAAATGAGTGGAAGTGGGTAGCCGTTCTTGACAGTTCCCTTGTTTAGATAATGGTAGTCCATGACGAGTCTCTTGTCCCCTGTCTTCTTTGGGATGTAGAAGATGGGTGCCATTTGAGGCGACTTGGAAGGACGTATGTAACCCTTATCTAGCTCTTTAGATAAATATGTACATAATTCATCCATGTCCATATTGGAAAGGGGAATAACACAACCTTTATGTGGAATAAAGTCTGGCTTGAGATCTATAGCATGATCCCAAGGTTTTCGTTCTGGCATGCAGGCTGCTGATTGTTCTGAAAAAACTTCTAAAATACATATCATGAGAGGCCTGAGGCACCTTATTACATAATTCAAGCTCCAGAGCCTGAAGATGAAGAGTGTCCATGGAGTAAGTGTCCAATGATTCTGCTATTGCTTTACAGTAAGAAGTACATTGTCCAAATTCTAGTTCCTTTTTGACCCAATTAATCTTTGGATTATGAAGATGGAACCAGTCATACCCTAATATGATGTTATAGGTACCTAAGTCAGTGACAAAGGCTTATACTGCCTCATAATGTTTGTGGACCTCCATAAAGAAAAGAGCTTTCCGAGTGATGTCACCGTGGGAGCTCATGGTCCTGTCAGCATTCATCACTCATACCAGTGAGGGAAGTTTACAAGTCATAATACAGTAAGTGTTCACAAAAACATTGTCTATAAAAGTGTTGACTGCTCCAGAGTCAAGCAAGGCTTGGGTACAGTGGATGCACCAGATACCGTCTACTGGATACTTGCATCGAATGATCGGGCTAAATTCGCCTCAACCAATGATGTTCGCGGAGAGAGGTCTTAAAATAGTGGAAGGGGTTTCATCCATACAAGAAGAAGATTTATTAAGTCCATGGAATAATAGGGAATTAAGCACTCTATTTTTGGATTCCATAGCCAAGCTGCTAGCAGACTCCCTTATAGAATTTGGAGGAGAAAGTACACGAGAAAATATAGTATCAAGAGATGTAACATAGGGGTCTTCGTCCTCTGACAAGTGTGGCAGGCAGCGAGATACCAGGTGCTCTTTTGACTCTACTCCAACCAGCATTGACACACCATCGTTGCTGTCTCCACTGATATTCCTTTCATCCTATGCCGAAGCACCATAAGGTTTCATTCAGGGTAACCCAGTATCTAGGCCCTCACGATTGTTCTCTCGCCATCATTGACACCATACGGTGCATAGATCATGGATAGTTGACTGGCCATCATTGCATTGTCACATGCTGGACACTCACTTACCTGAACAGTGCAATCACTGTCTCCTGCTGAGCAACTTAAACCCTGAGAAGAAGAAAGTTCAGGTATGTCTAAATAGTCCGTAACTGTTGATGTATGTAAGAGAAGAAAAAGAATTAAAAAAACTAAGGTCCTTGGGACCACTGACACCCTTCTTATCAGTGATCATTGTCCTTTTAAAGCCTCAGTGGCCTTGTGTTTGGCTTCGACAGCCAGCTTGTCTCTCTAATAGGCCTTGGCCTCTTTGTTCATATATGCAGCCTGATGGTGAGTTGTCAGAGCCTGAACGTTGGCAGTATTATATCCCACTGTGCCGGGGTAGGAAGATGTCAGGTAAATGTTATTTATGGCTGGAGGTGCCATATTGGGAAGGGGGGTCTCCACCCAGTGTTGTTCCATTGCCCTCATCACAGGATCTTGAAACCACTGCTTGCGAACCCATGTTTGGGCGCGATGTTGTGTTTGCCCTTGCGGGCGGCGACAGGGGTTCTGGGGACAGTCGGGCTTAATGTGGCCAACCTATCCACACATGAAGCAGGTGTGTGTATCAGGTCAGGCTGGTTGGATGGCACTGATATCCATGGGGGCTCCTTGACCAGGTTGGACACTGATAGGAGTAAAATGGGGGTGGAGTTACCTGGGTATGGGGAAGGGGACCACGAGAGTATTGATGTGGGGGGTAGGATGGTGGATGATACCCTAAATTGGCAGGGCGGAACGAGGGCTGAATGGAGTAGGCGGGACATCCGGTTTCTACTTGCATCTGCTTGAAGGTATGACTGAGTTGCCGGAATGTGGCTCTCATTTCCTCAATCGTATCTGCTTTCTTCTGATGCAGATTGTAGTTATAGTAGATCTTGTAATCTACCACCTTCTTCAGGAGCTCCATCTCGTGCCCTTCCTCAATATCTGCCTCATAGGGGCATATCTCCCATTTTTCCTTAGAAGCTACCGCTTCTAAGGCAGAGTACAACAACGAAGTAGGTAGTATATAACCCTGAGTGGAGAATACTCACTCGATGTTGATAGCAATGATATAAACTAGTCTTCAGCTAGTTCAAGCACTCAGTCTCTTAGAGTAAAAGACAGTTGTAGAGGGCTTAAATTATCTGAGCTATAAGGCTCGGTTTATATAGTGAACAGTGAATGTATCTATCTATTTACTGTTCACCTGAATAAGGATAATCATCTGATAGAAAGATAGAAAGATAAGTGATAAGAAGATAAGAGCAAATAATGCTATAGGTCACTATCAATACTATCATATCACGCTATAGTGGTGTGATTATATGTCATATCAGATGACAAGAGTCTAGACCATGACAAAGATAGAAGGGTCTAGACTTACCTATGTAATTTCAGTCATATTAACGGTCCAGAACCTCTGACAGATTTAATCTAATCAATAGGGAAGAAAGGCGAATATAAATAAATAAAGAAACAGAAGTTTCAACACTCTCCCTTGACATTCATGACTTTGATTGAGTCTTCAATGGAAATGGTGTGAGTGTGAGGGATGTCCGATTTGCCTTGAATCACTGTCAAGTCAGATTCTTTGTGAAGATGTCTGCAGCCTGCTTGCCTGTCTCGATATAATAGAGAACTATTTCTCCTTCCTGGACACATTCTCGAATATAATGGTAGGGGATAGCAATGTGCTTTGTGCGTCCTTCTTGAGCTACATTTGAAGCAAGGAATATTGTGCCCTGGTTGTCGGCCAGTAGCACAAAGGGTGGCAATGGAAATCGCATCTCAGAGAAAAGAGAGCGAATCCAAGAAAGCTGTTTAGCTGTTTCTGTCATTCCCATACATTCCACTTCTGTTGAAGACAGTGCAATCTTGCATTGTCATCTGGAAAGCCAAGAGACTATTCCATCAGCAAGGAATATGGCATAACCTGTGGTGGATCGACAAGTTTCGATATCACCAGCCCAGTCTGTATCAGAGTATGCCTCGAAACCAGATTTACTGGCTCCATTGTAACAGATGCAGAAGTTTGTTGTGAAAGCCAGGTAGCGCACTATATAGAGTGCCTTCTGCAAATATTCTTCCATTGGATTGGAAGAGAATTGAGACATCTTGATCACAGAGTAGGTGAGATCAGGTCGTGTTCCAAGCATGATATATAACAGTGATCCAATGACCGACTGATAATGACTTTGTAATGAGGGATTGGATTCCTCAGACGAGAGAGAAGGATTATAACCAGAGGGAAGAGGAGTGCATGCATATTTAGCATCTTGCATATGAAAGCATTCAACCAATTTAACAGCATATCTGCATTGATCAAGCCTCAGAGTATGCTTTGAGCAATCTCTGGTTATGCACATTCCAAGGTATTCCATGGCTTCTTCTAGATCACAAGATTCCCATCGAGCCATGAATTGTTTCTTCTTCTGAAGGAGGTATGCCTTATTACTACCCATGAAAAGAGCATCGTCAACATAAATGATAAGAACAACAAGATCTTGCCCGTTGAAATGTATATAAACGCCAGGGTCAGAAAAAGATCTTTTGAAACCAAATTCAAGGAGCATTTTGTGCAGGGCTTTATTCCATTGAAGGGCAGCCTGCTTGAGCCTATAGATAGCCTTATGAA
>JBBPLP010000444.1:0-21499 GCA_038089875.1 Fistulinella prunicolor
CGCTAAAAGCCGTGGGGCGGGGGAGCTGGTGGCCCCGCTGGTATCGTAGTAGATGCTTCTCCGGAGTCCAAACCCCCAGAACCCACTCAACCACTGCGCCCTCGACCTATGTCCGCAGGTGCCCACCTTTCGTGGAGTCTATTTGTTCCGGAGAGCACGCGTGAGGGTACAACTCCCTAAAGCACCCGGGTTCAACCGCGCGGAACACTAGTCATAACCCGGACAGACATTCAAAAACCAAAAAAGTGAGATTCAAGATCCTCTTTGCTGGTCGAAGGTGCCATTCCTCACGTTCGCATGTTTGTTTAATTACTGTGTATGCATATTTGCGCCGTTGGGGGTACATATACTTGAGGTTGGAGCCTTATTCTGCGTTAGGTGACCCGAACCTCTCCTATGCGATGCCCCGAGATGTCGTTAAAGAAGAGGAGAAGTCTTCAGACCTCCCTTTCGTTGTGGATAGAAACGACGATGGCATTTCAGCACCTAAAGCCAACCCCGAAAATCTCCCCATTGCGATCGTCGGCGCGGGCGTGGCCGGGATGCGTATCGCCATGATGCTCGACTACCTAGGGCTCCCGTACGAGATCTTTGAGGCCAGTAATCGTCATGGCGGGAGGTGCTTCACGTACCATTTTACACGGGAGGAGGACTCTGGTTTGAAATATGATTATTTCGACGTCGGCGCTATGAGATATCCGAATAATTGGGCGATGAAGGGCGTCTTTGATCTGTTTGAAGAACTTAATATCACCGTGGAGGGAGGGAAGGGAGGGAAATTGATACCGTATATCATGAGCGCACCTGGGAATGTCCTCTTGTTCAATGGTAAGAAAATATGTATTCATGGAGGCACTAGATAATCACGACAAGGTCGTACAGGTGTCAAACGACAGGTAAACGAAACCATCGTCCCAGGAGATCACTTTGGCGATTCAGAAGAAAATCTTGGATCGGTAAGGCTCTGTTTTCTCTAACTTCTCCTTGACATCATGATCACATGTACGAATCCTTTGATTATAGGTTCCGCAGGAATACATAACCAGACAATTCACCAAGTCAAACGGTCAGAAAGTTTACGGAGTGGAGGCATGTTTTGCAGCTGCCTTCGAACCGTTCAAGGATGCTTTCGCACGAGATAGTGATACGGGATGGGACCTCCTCATGAAGTACGACGGACTCTCGACGCGAGCTTTTTTGCTCCAGGTCATTGGATACCCTCCAGCCGTCGTTGAATGGATTGAGATCTGGTATGGTGGTACCGGCGCTTTCAGAGGTGGTTTTGCACAGGTACAAGCGGCGGACATTATTCAACCCGCCTACGCTCATTTGCAACTGGCTTACACAGGAAATCATTTACTATTTACATCGTGATTATTCCAGCGGCTATCGCAGGCCACTGAATAATCTTGATCATGGGTCATTTCGTTCTGACCAGAATGATGCTCAAGGCGAAGAGACGAGGTGGTGGTGTCTCGAAGGCGGCAGCGAGGTTCTCACAGATGCTATGCACGCAACTTTGAAGGCGAAGCCCTTTTACTCACACCGGATCATGTCCATCGGCGCATCTAAAGGTGCAGCAATTCCGCAGACGATGAAGATGTCTGTTGCAGGTCACCCCGAAATTTCTGATCTTGAGTACTCCCATGTTGTTTCGACTATTCCATTATCGTGTCTCCGAATGGTCGACCTCACAGACTGTGATTTGGACTATCAGCAGCAAACCGCCCTTCGAGTCCTTGAGTACACATCAGCCGTCAAAGTGGGAATCAAGTTTAGGACACGGTGGTGGCAGCACGACACCAGATTCACTACACAGACTGGAGGTGCAAGTTTTACCGATAGGCCAAGTAGGATGGTAGTCTATCCTAGTTACGGACTGGATGATACACCGGGTTCTCCGGGCGTATTGATTGTGGCCTACGCCTGGCGAGTTTTTCCATTATTCTGTGTTCTGGAACGTCAATAATTGACATACGCTTGCGTAGGGACCAAGACGCATCTCGGCTCGGTTCCCTTATCCAATCGAAAGACTGGAGCACCCGCGAGCGAAAGGACCTTGGCTTTAAACCTTCATCGGACGATTCGGAAAGGTTCCTGCTACAACAGATTTACCAAGATCTTGCTGCGCTCCATGGACAAACCCCAGATTGGTACGAAACTGAGACGCTGGATTATTACGCATTCGATTGGTACCATAACTCGTACACGATGGGTGCCTACGTATACCCTGCACCCGGGCAGTTCGCTACCCTATATCCGAGCATCGTTAAACCTGCGGCGCGGGGACATTTCCACATCGGAGGAGAGGCAGCAAGCAAGAAGCAAACGTGGGTGGCGGGAGCGTTGGATTCTGCGTGGAGGTGTGTATATGAGATCTTGGTTCAGGATCAGAGCCCGAAACTCGCGGATTTTCTTGAGAGGTATGGGGAAAATGAGATTGGCAAGAATGCCAATGAAAGTTTGAGGACTAAAGAGGGGAGGAGGGCCTCATGTGGCCAGGACGTGTTTCAACCCGCCCGCAATCTTACCAGACTCTAGGATCCCAACCAACACGAGATATTTTGCACAATTTTGGCCCAATTAGAACCGATGTACGAGTCAAAGATAATTAACGTATGAAGTGAACATATGAAACCAACAAATAGTTGTTCATTGTTTTGTAGTGATCGGTTGTTTGCCTTTCAGTTTCTGCTTCCTTTACCGGTCGCCGCGGATCTTTTTTGCCACCTTGCCATGTTTGTCACGCCTCGTCGATCATGCAATGTCTTGGATTGACATCGATTTCCGGTGATCGATTAATCGATGTGTTAGGACCACACTTTTTCGCCGCCTTGTCACGTCCATATGGAAGCCGTCTCTTTTCCACAGTCATTTTTGTGACTTTTTTTTACAAGCCCGATTGCAGGTTGTTGCCCTCCTTGTTTTTACCAAACGAGGTTCACTCCATAACGACAAAGGAACAAGGAAGACTACATCCCTATCGTTCAGCGGACGAAAGCGGATGTTGTGTATAACCTACTTTCATTCTGGCCCTATCATGGTACTTCTGTGGGAGTGGTGAGGACGACGCAGATACCAAATATTCGAGTTCGACATGGATGAGTCCCTCGATGAAGAGGTAGACCGTAGGACAGCCTGTAAAGCAGGCTATAGAGACTACAGGGAAGAGTTGGGAGGGTCAGGCCCAGGTGCACCCGTCACTCACTGGCGCGTACCTTTCAAAAGATTGGACAAAGACCGAGCATACCTTATACTACGCTTACCAGACCATACCCGTTCAACGGCTCTGTCCTTAATCCGAGCTCAACCCAGCCTAGCGTCAACTCATCCGCCGCGCTTCCCGTCTTCCCAAAATCTAACACGGGCTCAATGAAACCTTTTCGCTTCCTTCATGTCTACATATCCCCTTGTTACCCCGGTCACCATAAGAATTCCACGTGCAGTGAATACAGTTGGGGACGCGTTATCGAACGTGACTCTTGCGATGAGTACGTCGAATCCCTCCAAACGGCCAAATGGCGCTGCGATGGGCAAGTTTACCTGTTATTGGAAGCATGTGGCAGTGAACTGATACAACTGAAATAACAAGCGCAGGTGGAAGAATGGGAGATGAAATAGAAAGAAAGGTGATTGAGACTGGTTAGGATGCAGGCACGAGTGTGTTTGGCGACAAAAGAGCAGACGGAGACAGGGGTAGTATGATTGAAGTCAGTGAACAGGAACCTGGTACAGTACGAGTAAACAAGATGAAGAGTACATTTCTATTCTTCATGTTCCCATACGGAACGTACGTCGTGAGATAAATACCGAGCCAACGAAATGGCGAAGCATGTCAGAACAAAAAGAGCAGGATAGACTGCATAACCGCCGAGGATATTATGTTGGACAGAAAAAGAGAATAAGGAGTCCGTCACTACCGGCGCCAAAATGCCCAAGATAGCGCTGCAGGTTTGTGCGAGCCCATTAGTCGCCCCCAGGGATTGCCTATTTGGTGATGCTGCTGCAATAAACGTATTGATGCATCCTGCCAAACCATCAGAGATATGACTCAATAACAACATGAAAATGCAAGACGAACCGCCAGCCATCTCTGCAAAGAAGATGGGCAGAACCATGATGGCGATACCTGTCCATACACCGATTGCAATTCCAAAATAGCGGGCACACAGGTTGATTATCGGAAGCATAGTCCATATCAAAAGAAAGTTTGACAAACCAAGGATGAAAAGTCGTCTTTCCCCGAGACGATGAATGATTGTACCGGAGAATGAAATCACCATGAACGCGGTCACCGCGCGATAGCCACCAAGGATAAATCCAATCCGAGTCGGATCAAGCCCTAAACCCCCAATGTCGATTGGCATGGCCAGAAACAATGGAAGAAGGGCATCCTGAGAAGAAGCCAATAACGTCAGAGCGGCAAAGTTTGCTGCAGATACGATGACAGGGCGGTGTGCGACAAGTTCCCGAAGTGGGAAAGGTTGCGGTTGAGGTAATTCCACCACCCGCAAAACTTCGGTTGGGGCGGGTTTTACCGGGGCGGTCTGTAGCGGCAATGAAACGTCATTGTGAAAAATGATGTGCAAATAATGAGATAAAGAATTCTACCTCTTTGAGAAAAACAAGTGTTACAATGAACGCCGTGGCAATAATAATTGAGACGACAAGGCAGGGAAGGAAATAAGGATTTTGCCGCCAAAAATTGCTGCCGAATGCGTTGGGGAGGGGGTCCTGAGGCATCACTAAAAATCCTCCTATGAAGGAGCTGTTTGAATTGTTACCTCAATGGTGACTCGATGACAACCGAAGGAGTCACCCAGCAACGGTGGCAACAGCCATAAGAACAAACAACAAGAGAAAGGCACGGGATCGATTGGAGGCATCGGTAATTTCGCCGATAGCACTCTTTATGACACCTGCAGACGGGAATGAGGACCAATGCATCAATGATACTTTATCAACTCACCATGGTTTCCATTTGTAAGCCCCTGAAGGCATTGGCTTGAGTCATACTTCAGTAAGTACACAACGGAAGACCAAAGAATAGTAGCACTTACCTAGCCACCAGGCCCCAATAAGTGCGAGCAAGGCCGAAGCAGAATATGGATATCATAGAACCAACAAGACCCATCAAAAGGACAGGTTTTCGTCCTATCCGATCAGAAAGTCGGCTCCATTGTAGAACTGAAGCAGCCAATACGATGTTCATGAGGGAATCCTTTCAAACAAGCAATGGTATCAATCATGGTCACGCCAGCAATGACAACAGCTATCGCGCTCACCATGAGTCCTACGTAGTAGCCAACTTTCTGCATGTCTCCGTTTACGATATCAAGCTGACTGATGCGCTGAAGGTTTCGTCAAACCTAGCACACAAGCCATAGATTCCTTGTCTCTTACTTGGTTGATATAGGGCCGGATAGATTGACCTGGCAAAGCATCGCACCACGAAACGCATAAAACAAGCGATAACTGCCTCCATGGGAGCGGGTTCCGTTTCAGACTCGGCGGTACCGGGGCCGATTCCTCGCCCAACAACGGTGCATCTTCTGGCATACTGATTAAATGAAAGGAAGAGTGTCGACCCCAGGTAGGTGAAATTGTAAGATGCTCGTCCTACCTAGACGTTGAAAAACGATCCTGGCTATCTGTGATCAATGGCGTCGCGGAGGAAGTGCACAGAACTTGCAGAGGATGTCCGCTCTGGTGGTCGCTGGCAGCACGGAGGAAACTCAGAGAGAGGACCATTTTGGGTTGGTATTGGGAGTCACCGTGTCTGCATCATGGGTGCCTCGCAGCGACTTGTTTAGCCGCATGCGCAGCCGACCAGCAAAAACGCCGCCACTCGCCAAATGGAGTCGACGCGGTCGTCCGCCTTTCAATAGCCCAGGATTCTCCGTGGGAACCTTCCAAGCTTATCATAGGCGCCGTTCACTGTGGTTCTCACGTCAACGCTGTAATTAGAAGAAAGAAGTGAAACTATTACATAGAGCCTCATAAAAAGGGAGTCGGGCACTGGCGCTTGCGTCGTTTTTACATATGCCGGTTCAAGTCGGAGCAGAGCGGCTTTCCGTACCCCGGGATTCACCGAGAGCCTGAGGCGGTTAATGGAACACAGACACGTGATCCCTAAAACCAGTAAGGCATTTGAAAGAATCTCAAGATAGTCATACACATCTACAGCACAGTCATGTAAATTTACCGAGCTATAGATACTTGGAGACACTTATCCCTTGTTGATTGTTTTCTACTCCTACGATGTCCACCTCTATCTTGACACCCGCGGAGAACTGGGCCAGATCCGACGCATACCACAACTCATTTCTCAAAGTTAAAGATGACGCGTTGGATGCTGCATTGGCAAATAGCGACGCCCATGGGCTCGACAACATGGCAGTTAGTGCTGCGCAAGGGAAATTGTTGATGCTCTTGGCAGCTTCCATCAACGCTAAGCATATATTGGAAGTTGGGACCTTGGGAGGGTAAGCGAATCTAATTCACTTTGGTCGGTTTCGCTGTACTTACGAGAGCAAAACCTGACAGGTATTCGACTATCTGGCTTGGAAAATCCCTCCCGGAAGACGGGAGACTTGTTACGCTGGAATTAGTTGAGCAACATGTGCAGGTTCGGGATGTGCACTACCTTGAAGAAATCCGCTATATCCTAACAATACTGCCTTGAAGGTCGCCAAAGAAAACATTGAAAACGCTGGGCTATCTTCCCTGATAGAGGTCATCACAGGCCCAGCCATTGATTCCCTGAGGAAGCTCCAGCCCGAGCCTCATTTTGATCTTGCCTTCATCGACGCCGACAAAGCGTCGAGTGCAGCATACTTTCTCGAGGCTAAACGGCTTGTACGGAAGGGTGGCATCATTGTGGGTGATGTGTATTTCCAAAGAGTCCATTCTTGACGCAAAAGACTCCTCCAGATTGTCGATAATGTGGTACGCCGTGGCTTGGTAGCGGATCCCAATTATTCGGATGAGTATGTTGAAGGCGTGAGGGCACTGTTGGAATTGATACAGGGCGACGAAGAAGTTGACGCGATAACCATTCCGATGGCGGGAGAGAAAGGGTATGATGGATTTTTATTTGCAATTCGGAAGTGACAGCATAATAATGATAGTGTACAGTACAGTGAGTATGGCATATAGAGAGTTGGCGGCGGAGGAAGATTGAACACCTGTGTCTTGATTGTCAGGGGATAGTGAAAGAGCAGGAAGACCCTGAGGCCGGACTAGCCGGGCCATCCTCATAAACTTGTTGAACACCGTGTCCGCCACACGTCCGGCGCTTCTCGTTAAGCATCATTGTGCAGCTTTGGGAGTCAAATCATTGTCTCCGTGGAGGACAAAAGGAATAGGACATACCCAGAGGATCAAGGGGTACACCGTGCAGCTAAAGGTAGTTCAAGACGCCCGGGTTACTAGAGGCTGAAAGGACTCGAATGGCTGACTCGATCCTCACAAACTTCGTCGACCACGCCCGGGCGCCAATTCACAACAGCTTCCCTCCAGATCTAGTCAAACATGGATCTCGGTGAGCACCGCGTATAAGATCCTTTGCTGTTAAAACGATTAGGTCTTCTTATCACAGAGTAATTGCATACGGGATAATTACACCAGATCCTGGTTTTTCCGACATGCCTCTCGACTATAGCTACCTTGGGTCCTTACAAAGCGGTTGGATAAGTAGCGAACGTTTTGCCAGGAAACCCGGTTCTATCCTTCATCCAAACGAAAGATGTGGGCGTCCCTCGTCAATATCGCTGTCTCCGTAGCCTCCATGGTTCCATTCCTAAGCCCTCTGCTGTCACCCACAACGCAGGATGGCCGTACCGACACTAGTGGCACTTGTTTAAACCCAGCAGAGAGAAGGGAATGGCGCACGTTGTCTGTGGCTGAACGTGCAGAATGGATCAGCGGTATTAAGGCACATCACTCCGCCTGCTTCCTTGTATTTCACCTGGTCTTACCTTGCATTATGACCAGTGTCTGGCGAACATGCCTCATAACGCATCCGTTATCGAGACTCAGTTTGACGAATCTCAGCCCCGCCTCAATCCAAATTCGTCGTATTACGATGGCATGTATCAAACTCTGTCGTTCTTTCGTCTAATTGAGGCTTTCCACAGACTTTGTTTTTGTGCATAACGACCTTGCTAAGATTGTAGGTTTATCTCCGAGCCCCATCAACCAGCCTTTCAACTCAGCCTTGCAGATTCATGGGACTGGCTACTTCTTCCCATGGCACCGTTATTATTTGCATACGATGGAAACTGTCATGAGAATCCATTGCGGTTACAATGGAGTGATGCCTTACTGGGATTGGGCTAGAGGTTTGAACGTTACTTACGTTCCCCCATACCATCTTCTAATAGCCTCTTACCAGACGCCCCGGACTTCGAAAATTCGTCCTTCTGGAGTGATTCAGATCCTGAGACTGGACTTGGTGGTTGGGGTAATCCAGATGCTCACATGCAGGTCCGGGATGGAGCATTTGCTGGGTTTAGGGTTGCTTATCCATATCCTCACGTCATACATCGCCACTTCGATCTGCAACCATGGCTTAATACGTCAATCGGTTTCCACATCATTCCTACACGGATGGTAAATGAGACCTTCACTCGAGCCGAAGTTGCGAGAGTAGTTAGTGGCCATATAGGCGATTACCGGGGCTTCCAGCAAGATGTGGCGGCGCTGCCGGTTAGTGCTGGGCTACTTCATCATTCTCCATCACTCTTGAACTTGATGTGGTCATAACATCCAGGGAATGCATTCTAGTATTCACCGCATTGTCGGAGGGTGAGTTGATCGTCCAACGTTCCCCTCAATGGTTATTTTGCTTTATTTAACTTTTCAAATCTATCCCTCGTCGAACGGCTGTTCATAACGTTCACAGCGATCTTGCTGGGCTGTGTCCGTCTGATGCCCCCAAATATCAATGCGATGCTTATACACTCGGCATCTCCCTTAATGGCGGGTGGACATCTTCGAAAGAGATTAAAGGTTCAACTAATATCTTTTTCAGATCCTCTATTCTATTTGCTCCATGCAGTAAGTATCTTCATTCAGCCCTGACAGGGTGCTAAGTATGGCTTCCATAGATGCTCGACAAGGTGTGGTACGAATGGCAGAATGCGCACTTCGCGAACAAAAAATTGTTCAGTGGTGGTTCCATTGAACACATGGAGAGTACAGAGGATTTTGATAAATATCCCGTGGGAGGACCTCCAGATCTCAACGTTCGTGTACTTTCATTGCGGTGTGGTCGTGGTCATTAATCAATTTATTTCTATTTTGACAGTTGACCAGTATCCTCCCCTCCAATGGTCTGCATGGCCCGGCTACCATTGGAGATGTACTCAGCACCACTGGTGGTTACCTCTGCTATGTTTATGTCTGAATGACTGCGAGATTGATCGAGCTACCCGCTGCCTCCTCGTTGTCCTTGTTATGCTGCAATCAGTCCCACCTAAGTAAACAGATTACAGAGATGACGTCAGTGTTCGTTATTATTGAATGTAGTGACAGCAAACACATTCCGCATCGAGCTACTAGTACTGCCTGTTCCTGTATTATGTTTGAAAACCCCATGAAAGCCTCGTAGAAATGACAATGCTTTTGAAGACAAAGTTGATCTGACTCTCGCGACCATTAAGAAACCGTTGGATGAATGATGGAACGCAAGACTGCGAAGAGTTTTTGTCACGAAGCCAGAGATGATGGTTTAGGTGGAGAGTGAGACGACGGGTAGAAGGATATGACTTGGGTAGAATCGGTTTAGTGGGGACATGGTAGTGATACATACAAATATCAAGCGTGGTATATTCCGGCGCAGTGTGACGCACTTGGGTCACGCGGCATGCCATCGACACAGATCGTTGGTGTTGAATGAGACACGTGCAACATATCACGTGATCATACAACTATACAAGCCACCGACGGCCGAAGAGCCGTACGACCCCAAATAACTAATCAATAGAACATAGTATTGATTAGCAACGATAATACAGTAGGCTAGTATATAAGTAAAACCAGTAGATAGGGGAATATCAGTCTCCTCCTGCAGTCCCTCCCTCATCACGTTTGATTTCGTCTGAGCCAAAGGCTACAATCCTCCGCTACATATCGCTACAGTTGGGACTAAGTGGTGCCGTTGTTTCATCAATGATCATTAACGTACATTACTGACCCATTCTATTCATACAGCACAAGCATTCGTAACTCGATGGACTCCCTAGGAGGCGAACTTTTAGGAGTGTCTGGATCGTCGAAAGCAGTGTGCGGGGAACAAATAGCAACGTTGCCGTCCTTGGCAGAATCATATCTATTTCAAGAAAGAACCTCAGCCTCACCTCTAGAAGCAAGGAAAATACCTATCTCACGATTTAATCAACACCACTTCCTCAGGTGCCATTCCATAAAAATACCCCCACTTGTGATTCTCACTATATTTCACTGCCACAACTTCCACCTCCCCCTCGGGTCGCACAGTTGTCACCGGAACCGTATCCTCCTGCATATTTACAGTCTTATAATCGCACAGGATAAGCGGCCAGTCATACGCCGGGTGCGAAATTGGGCGCCAGAAGCTCAAGATCTGGAAGCGACGCTGTGGCAGGACAGGCACCTCTGAAACGGGGAACGACTGATGAAGGATTGAAAGGGACTGAGATGGGGAAAAGTCGACGTGAACCCGCCGAGATGGCTGGCCGGGCGCAAGCGGATCGTCGCTAAGCCGGCGGCGGCGTATATCTGAGGGGCAGGGTCACATTTGCATGTGAGAGTTAGACCTACAATGAACAATGGGCTTACTGTAATCCAAGACGATGATCTGGCTTGCTCCCGTGAGCTTCCTTACGAGGTCGGCACTTTCGGGATAATATACCCGCACGATCTCCTCTTTGTCGTTAAATTCTTCGAATGTAGTCGGGCAATCGCTAAAGAGCTGAAAGCCTTCAACGTCGAGTGTGACAGTGTTTCCCCCCTCCCGTGTGCGGAGATTTTCGACGAGGACCTGCTTCTCTTCGTTTGCGTAGTTCCTCTCGAAGGTCTTTCCGTCGGGCTTGAGGACATCGAAGTAAGGGCAAATGTCCCCAACAGGGGGGACAAAAAAGCGCAGTCTAGCTTTCGTGAACTCGGGATGATCTTTGGAAGACATGGTGACAGGGAAGTACGGAGTATGAAGAACTGGGGCTTTCGAAAAGATGGTTTCATGATCAGGGGGTCACCGTCCAAACAATTGGACGTTACTCAGTCCGACCCTACCCGTCGAGCGGCTGATCTTGGCTCACTTGAAACGCTGACCAAGTACTGCTATTTTCGCTAATAGTCGATAATCGGCAAGCAGCTTTTTCGGTCAAGTTCTATATTGAGAAACGAGCATGTTGGGGTGGCTAATTGATCAGAGTCCATGATCCGACCCATTCCGGAGGACCAAGGATTCGGCAAGGAATCAGCGCTCAGCTACCATGTTCGTGGGCTAACGGATTGTTACGACTTACAAGCATCAAGTGTTGAACTTGCAAGAGGGGAGAGGAAGACAACCATGGCTAAGTACGAAGAAGCATTCCCGGGGAGCGCGTGCACTGGGGGTAGTAGAGCCCGGAGCGGCGGGGTTCACAACGAGGGAAAAGGGATTCAACAGGAAGAGGACCTCTTGCTCTTAGAGACGAAATGTTGTTGCGATACTGCCAATGAGTACGATATTTTTGACTTATGTAGATGGAGAGACTGGATTTCTTATGCATGTTTTGGATCAGAGGCAGGAACCGGCGTTGGCCGAGATTGGCAGTGGCTCTCCCCTTCATTTTGCATTCGCGCGCCGTGTCCCATCGTTGCGTTCACTCCTTCAACCCTTTCAAAGTAGTCTCTCGCAGCCAGACTCTAGTACTCTTAGTGATGACAGTCGATCAAAAACTCTCAAAAGTACTTTACATAACCAGACACTATAGTACTAGTACCAACAATATTCCAATAACAATACATTTATTCAACGCCGGTGTACAAGGTACATATTACATGGATAATTGCCAAAATGCAATTCTCATTGCCTACGGAAGCAGACGTAACAATCCTAGTTAGCGGAGAGCACCTGTTCGCCGCGAGCAAGAGCGGCTCTGAGTTTTTCAGCAAAAGAATCAATGTTATCTTCTGAAAGCATTCCATAGTGCCCACCATCGACGTCCACCATCTCGAAATGATCGCAGAATTCGTGCCACGTCGAGAGGTAGCCACGTTTATACTCCTCGCATGTTATCGCGCCCATGTACGGTGCGGGGGCGGGACAAAACATAGTCATCAGTGCACCAGGCACAGTCCCGCTTGGCTCATACCCACGTCCCACGCAGATCCTCCCGTAGGCAACTCCAGTCCATCGCCTGAACCCCGCCGTCGTGAGCTGTAGAGTCTTCCATTGTTCCTGATCGCCATGATCAAATACCCACTGGACGATCTCTCCGGCTGAAGGGGGCTCAGAATTTGTAATGACCATATCCGGGAACTCATGCTCCAGTGAGTGCTTCAGTTCATCGGGGGTCCGTGATGGTATAAGCTTGAGGATATCGCAGAGATCGGTCAGGCTATCAGCCCAGCCATAGTCCGACGGTATTAATGACTCAGAAGGCACATCCATGATTCCAACCCAAGCTACCCGTTTGCGGCGCTGAACCAGCTTCTTTCCTATTTCATATGCAACAGTTCCGCCGAAGCTATATCCGCCCACGTAGTACGGCCCGCTGGGGTACGTCTTTTCGATCGCAGAAATGTAGCACTCGACCATTTCTACCAGGGAGGCAAAGGGTGTCTGACCGAACTCGAATCCCCGCGCGCGGAGGGCGTATACAGGACGGTCGTCCCCTAATATTCGCGCGAGGTTAATGAAGATGAGGACTTCACCTAAGCCGGGATGGACAAGGAAGAGGGGTGGTTTCGAACCAGCGGGATTGAGACATACAAGAGGGTTGTATTCGTGGGAGGCAAGTGGGCTGTTAGTAAGACTGAGGAGGACCACGAGATAGCTGGACAACTCTCCGAGCTCCGGCCGTTTGAGAATCTCGATGGCTGGTATATTAGAGATCGACAGCCGTTCTTGTAAGCGCTGCTTCAGCTGTATCAGCTGCATGGAGGATACACCCATGTCGAATAGATTATGCGAACGCTTGAAGGGAGTACATTCCCGGTTGAACAGAGTAGCGACAGTATCAAACACAATTTCCTCCGCCGCATTTGTTCCATCGTCCTTGTCAGCCACGAAATCTTCTTCGAGAACCAAGGATTCCTCCACGTCCCGGTATTGGCCTTCCAGGTAAGCGGCAACAAGGGTAGAGCGCGAGATCTTTCCCAGCGCCGTCTTCACGAAGAACTTGCGTGGAAGTGGCATAGTGACATAGGGCGCCTGTGAGCAGAAGACGGCACATGCTACCTTGGTGGCCTGGCTCGTCGCCGCAATGCATTTGAGGTCAGAAGCGGTAAGAGGATTCTCAACCGCGATCTCATGCTGGTAGAAGACCGCGTACGTTTCTGTGTCGGCGTCCTCAAGGCGCATCGGGCAAACGTAGATAAACGACTTCATGAGCCCGTCAATATTCTGGTCCTCGACGTAGTGCTCGACATCGATGGTGGGGTGCTTGACGCCATTGATGTTGATACAATCCTTGTCTCTGCCCACCAGGTGCAAGTTGTTGTCTGCATCCAGAAACGCCGTGTCTCCGGTGACGAACCAACCATCGACGAACGACTCGACATTGGCCATGGGGTTGTTGTAGTACTCCTGGAAGACCGTAGGGCCTTTGACTTGGAGCTGGCCAGCCTCTAGGCGTGCACAAACAACGCCGGTCGCCCGGTTCACAATACGGACAGATACGCCGTCCGAGCACTTCCCGAGAGAGAGGTGCCTAGCGTTGAAGTCCTTGACGTCACGCGGCATCGGCCGTGTGTCGAAAATGCATCCTGCCTACAGAGCAATCAATAGTTGTGGAGAGCGTTACGCAAAGTTCGGGACTCCTTACACAAGTCTCAGTCATTCCAAAGCCCCCTCGCAGCGAATCCCGAGGCGCTCCAAATTGTTCGAGAATATCGGCGAACTCTACAGCGGTCTTGACCGGCACCGCCTCTCCGCCGGAAATAAATGCCATCATAGACGACAGATCAAGTGAGTTTGATGGGTAGGGTGCAGCGACAACGTCACGGCAAATTTGGGAAAGGAGGAAGTTGGGACTGAAGGTATAGGAAATACGATATCTGCTGCAGAGGTCAAGCAGGTTTCGTGGGTTCCTGATGATGGCCGTAGGCGCAATGTGGTATTGGCTGAAGGATGGTTTCAATGAGCAAAGCTCATGAATGCCGATGGGAGGAGACCTGCCTTGCGTCTGCCACGAGGGCCTGGAGAAGAACATCAGAAACGCATGCGACATGATCGAATGCGATCCAGTTCAGAAGCCGAGATGAAGATGTGGTATTGTGGTGTTTAGCTTTCCCCCGGATGCAAGATACAAAATTAGAGTGGCGTAAGCCGACTGCCTTGGAGTTCCCAGTCGACCCAGAGGTGAGCATAAAGCAAACAATATCATCGGAGTTGAAAGTTATGAGCGGGAAGATGCGCGAGTGGGCATCTAGATGAATGTCGACGGCTGCAAGACGTGACATGGGCAGGACCTTCAACGTTGGAACCAGGCCGAGGACAGAGCAGATCGTGTCGTCCGTCGAGATGAACGTAGGGCTGTTAAATAGCCGTTGGAGATGTTCAAATAGTAGAACTTGGCGACTCTGGTCAAGGTGAAGTTGAGGAATTGGACAAATTGGGATGCCGGCTAGAGGTGACGAGCATTAGCAGACAAAAAAACCTATAGTGAGAAAGATGGTTACCTAGACAGCAAGCCCAGAAGATACGTATGTGGCTTTCGTGGTCAACGAAATGGGTAATCACGATATCGCTGCCGCCTTCCTTAAGTCCAGACGATATGAGTCGAGTCGCATACTCCTGTGACTCCGCAAAGAGCTGTGTATAAGAAAGTGATTGCGTGATGTTGCCGCTAGCGTCAAGGAAGCTGAGCTCCGCAGTAGAGGCCTGAGA
Organism: Fistulinella prunicolor; assembly: GCA_038089875.1. Taxonomy (NCBI): domain Eukaryota; kingdom Fungi; phylum Basidiomycota; class Agaricomycetes; order Boletales; family Boletaceae; genus Fistulinella; species Fistulinella prunicolor. The sequence continues at coordinate 15,080 of JBBPLP010000444.1, forward strand.
TCGCGCACGGAGGAGGTCTGGAAGTGTAAAAGCTTCGTAGACCGCCATAGGGGATATTGAGATGGTGCGAATTAGTTGCTATGTCGGCAGTCAAGGTCATTTCTGTTTGCCCCGCCTTCCAGGAGCGTTAGCGGTAGAGCACGGTCCGTCCCCACCCACCCTCCAGATCGGAGGTATCACCCGAGTTACTGTCTCGCTTGTCAACGCAACCCGGGCAGATCCTGTGGACAAGAGGTATAGTGGTCTTTCCCAGCAAGCTCGGCGAGATAAATCGGGAGCATTGAATGTGCCCGGGCTAAGGCTTGGTGAGAACATCGACCCGATTTGCTCCCGCCATCTGAATATGACAACACATTGATTTGCGCGGGTTGGGAGGAGCCGGAGCAGGATCAGCTAAACAAAGGTATAATTGATAATCTTGGAAGAGGGGTTTGAAGTCGAAGTCGAATGGTGCTGAGGCAACGGGAGACAGTCACGATGAAGGGGAGAAGAGTTTTCAGTCTCCTGGCTGATGAGACCGTGACGGGCATATTTGAAGTCACTAATTAGAGCTTTTATGTGCGTGGCTTCGCCCATTTTGGCTGTGGCATTGCGGCAGCAGTCCAGAAAAGTGGTAAACTTGCTGGCGACTCATTAGCCAGGGGAAACGGGACCAGCAATGCACGATCTACACTTTCGTTTGATACTCCTTACTTGCTAAATCATTGAATGGGCCGTGTTCTTGTGCTCACTCGATATCGGACAAAATGAAAGAAAACTCTGGCGGGTACTCAATTTCCATCCCACATACGGGCATACCGCAACCTGTAAACAAGGTTTCTGCCGAGTCATCGGCCGTTCATCGGTATCACGGACAATTGGCACAAAACCACACTACGTTTGCTAGTGAACCATCCAATCCGATTCCATAGTTTCAATCTATATAATCCACAAAGAATTTCTCTAACGCCTTCCTCCCCTCCCCTGCTTCATCCCATACACCCGCAATCTCCTTTTTAATCCTTCCAACATTCCTTCGAACCTCGTTGCCTTCCTCTGATTTCATTTTACCTAACAACGCATTGACCTCGTTTCGAAAGTCTTCAACCGTGAATTTCATAGCATCTCCCCGTCCAGACTGCCCGCTGATGGCATATGGCCTCATCCTACCCTTCTCTCCTGTTCGAACAGCCATTAACTCAAACCCAACTCGGTGGACGAGTGCCACGAGCACAGCGTTCATTGGCTGGTCGACGCTGAGAGGCCAAACGACGCTATCAGGTAGATTTCAATGTGTATAAGTACACAAACAACTTTTCCAAGCAAGACGGCGGCGACTCACAGCGGAACGCCGCAGGTCAACGACTCCTGCACACTATTCCACCCTCCATGAGTGACAAACCACCCCACCACTGGATGACGTAAAATCATATCTTGCGGCGCCCAACCGACCTCCAGCCCGAATCCTACTGCCGCAATTCGGGAGCTAACGGTCTCGGGGACATTTGCAAGGGGCGAGGAGTGTGCAAAGAGGAAGGGCGTTTGATTGATGATTAGTTGATCAATTAAAGCGTAGAGTTTTTCCTGTTCAAGTGGCCAACAGAATGATCCGAATGCGATCTGAGGAATGGGAAGATTGTGGTCAGAGAGATGTGAAAGATGACGATATATTGTAAATGAGATCCACAAACATATATGACGGAGGCCGGGCCATATTTCTCCTCCATCTTTCCGAGGAATGAGCTTAGTATTTCTGATCTGACTTCATTCCTCAGGTGATCAGAGGACTGTACAGTAGTGGCAGCGAACCCGACAGAGAAAAAGGATTTCCCTAAGTTATCCATATACTCTTTCATAGCATTCGTCAAACCGTCCTCCAGCACAGACGTGGTTGCAGAGAATAACCCATCGGCTTCCTTGAAAAATGACCATGCATTTGCCACTAGGAGTGCGGGTACCTTCTCGTCCTGATCTTGCGGAAACCATTCATAATCGTACACTGGCGGATACCCTGGCATGCGTATTATCTCTCCTGTGGTATATGTGTACAGCTAATTAAAAAAGAGTTACGGGGAAGATCCCATGAAGAACTTAATTGAAGAATTTAACTAACCTTCAGAGCAGTTTCCCAAATGTTACCACCAGTTTCAGTGACTTCCTGTTTGAACTTCTTCCAAACATCACCGCGTCCTCCAAACTGTTTCGGACCAAATTCCCTCATAGTTCCATGGAGTGGAGTCGCAATATATGCAAAAACGCGGAGATCCTGCGATGGCGCGATGGCGCGAATTACTTCCATATCGCATGCTGAAAAGGGCTGGATGGGCAACATATGCGAAGATTAATACAACTCATGTTCAGCTGAATGAGATTCTTACATCAACGATAACGATCGTGGGTCGAGGTAAACCTCTGACTATTTTCCCAGAAGATTTGCAAGTGACGGGTTCAGAGTGGTAAAGCGCTTCGAAGGTTGAATAAAACAATCGGACAGAGGAATGTGTACGTCCATTTGTATCGAACGCAGGCAAGAGCCTGATAGGAGCTTCTGTTGAGGCATGTGAAGTTCCCAATACATCAATGACGCTAAATTAGAAAGCGAGACCGGAAATTATGTCAGAATTACTGCGGTTAAAAACATTAACACGCCAAACTGGATGCGGCTTTTGATTATCTCCAGTCTCTGATCAGGGAGTTTGGCGAATTCATCCATGACACTATGATACCTCTCGCCAACGAAAAAGGTCAGTATCACATCCTCCCGAGACTCAGCCATGCGTATGAGTAAGTAGGTCAAAGGTTTCGTATGACCTAGGCGGCAATTGTTGAAGAAACAATAAGTTCATCGCCAATCTAATCGTGACACGCACCCCATCCCGTCATACCATAGAAGACAATGTGCTTCATCGCGGACTGTTGATCAAGTTGGAGACTGACGATCAACTGAAGATACTGATTCAATGATAAACTTGGTGCCGGGCAATGAGTCAAATATCTATGTCAAGCTTGGTTTAGCCAACTTCAGAATCTGACCCGAGTCCGAGAGGCGAAATTGCCTCAAAAGTCCGAGGTCTCACGCTCCGAAGGGCTGCAAGCGGTGGTTGTCTATCTTCCGCACGATGGGTCGGGCACACTCGCGGAAGGTTTTCGCCTCAGAAATGGCGCAATTGAAACAAGAAGAGCCAGCGCTTTAACTGGTAGTGTCACCATGACCGCAACAAAGTCACCTCGGCAATCTCTAGACACCACTCAGTTCTACAACACAACCCCGCCAGCATTTGGCCATGACGCACGCGCACTGTTTGCATTCGAGCCAAACTACGTCAACCTCAACAACGGTATGATCCTCTCGCTCACTGAAATCACTCGTCCCCGTACTTGTCCGCAGGTTCCTATGGGTCGCTACCACGTCCCGTCCGCGCCTTTTGCGACAAGTTGACCGACCAGATCGAGTCCAATCCAGACAAGTTCATCAGGCTCGAGTGCGCCACCTATCTCGACCGCGTCCGAGAACGTGTCGCGAAGCTCATCGGCGCAGAAACAGACGAGTGCGTCATCGTCAACAACACCTCTCACGGTGTCGCAACCGTCTTGCGCAACTTCATCTTCAACGAGGGCGACATTCTCGTCGGAGGTCTGTCCCGAACTGTCCCGTTGCATCTGAACCTCACTGTCTGCCCAGCAACGACAACGTATGGTTCCGTGTCCCAAACGCTCAAGTATCTCTCAGACCTTCCGCCCCACCCCACCGTGTCGACGTTCAACCTGCAGTTCCCAACGACGCACGCACAGATTGTCCAGGATTTCGGAGCGCATATCAAGCAGCTGAGAAACACCGACGATGACACAGGGAAAAGAAAGATCGTCGCTCTCATCGATACCATCGTCTCTCAGCCGGGGGTGTTACTTCCCTGGAAAGAGATGGTGGTCATTTGCAGAGAAGCGGGCGTCATCAGCGTCCTGGACGGCGCTCACTCCATAGGTCAAGAGTTGGACATTAACCTGTCCAAAGCACGGCCCGACTTTTGGGTTTCCGTAAGTCCTCCTATATTCCTTTTGGTTTATCGTGACGCAGCATGTTCCCTGAAGAGCTGTCATAAATGGCTCTTTTCGAAGAGAGGAAGTGCCGTTCTTTATGTCCCGAAGAGGTTCGATTCATTCGTCCCATTCCGTGAGCTTCCAGTTGTTCACTAAAGTCAGAAACCATCATTTCATCAAGTCACCCTTCCCTACACCGGAAAGTTATCATTCTCCGCAGGATAACGATTACAAGGGTCCTCAGGACTTTGCCAAGCTCTTTGAATGTACGTATCCACACCTCGACTACTTCTGTATCGCTCACCTCACGTCAGGGACCGCAACAATCGATTACGTCCCACACCTGAGCATCGGTGCAGGTCAACACGCTCGTTGCTCCTCTCACGCTCGTTGTTCCTGACGTTTGCGCAGCGATCGATTTCAGAGAGTGGTTGGGTGGAGAGCACAAGATTAACGAGTATACCCACGCGCTCGCCATCAGAGGCGGAAAACTCCTGGCGGAACGTTTTGGTACCAGCCTCATGGACCCAGACGGCGAGCTGACGTTGAGCATGGTGGGTAGATGAGGACTCTGATCGTCCTCCATGCTTCATGCGCTCGTCTAGGTTAACGTGGAGTTGCCTCTCTCTGGCGACATCGAGGGATCGGACGACATTCGCCAGCTCTTTCTCGACACGCTGTTGATCCAATGGCAGGCGTTTGCCGGGGTATACAAGCACAACGGGAAATGGTGGGTGAGATGCAGTGTGCAGATTTGGAACGAGGTGTGTCGAACGCATGTCCAGATGCTCGTCCTCGCTTGAACGTGTGTCGTAGATATCCGACTTTTATGTGATCGCAAACGCGCTCAAGGAAGCGTGTGCAAAAGTGAAGGAGTTCACTGCACAGAAGAACTGAGCATCTATGCTTGTCGCTATGGATGTGCTAGGAGAATGATTGGTCTATAAGTTGTAGATTATGGAATGAGCCGTGCATTCAGTTTTGAATGGTATCTGCGCTACAGCGAAGTCCCCCACGTCAAAACTGTGGCTAGTACGCAAAAGACCAACATCGAGTTACCAGCTGGCCGAAGCTCAGCTGCATAGCAACAAAGTATGCCTGCCACCCACGAAGGTAGTATATCCAAGTTGTCACTCGCCGAGGCCATCTGCCGACGCGAAGTTTTAAACATGTCCGTTACTACGCAAGCACACCTTGCTGGATTTGACTGCCCATCGTACAAACGCAAGGACGACCTCATCGCTCTCGCTGGATCCCTGTTACAATGGAGCACACTATAACTGAGCTCACAAAGGTGATTAAGGACCATCTCGCAGGCGCCGAACATCTCTCACAGGCTAACGAGCCACAACACTGTGCATACGTTACACTCGCCGTGTAGTGCTTGCTCTGAGAGCCTCGCTCACACAATTATCCTGGAAATAGTCCTTATAATTCTAGGCAGATTGCCTTCATATAAATACAATATGTAGACTACTTGGGTGTAGCTATCATAGCCTAATGATTGAATCAGCCTGACTATGACACACCAGTATACAGAACCTTGATGCATTAATGCTGAGGATTACTGTACAAGTGTGATGCAAGAAATTGCTAAGTTGTCAGCTGGCCCAAGTTACAGCATCTCATTACATAATAATGTATCATGTATCATGTAGTATCATGTATCTATTGGCACATAAATTTTAGTGCTTCTTCTTTGCCTTTTTGATCTCAAGATCCCCAAATGACATTTATATTCCCTTGTCTTTTCTTTATTTTCTGCGATGCTTGAATGCTTACATAATCGTGTCATCATCGCCCCACACCGCCGGCTTCTTCCAAAACACCTGCAACATATGTATCCATTTTTGGAAATATAGGTGAAACACATCCTTCCCTTTCATTTTCTGCTCAATCATGCACTTCCCTGGCTTTAGGGATCATTCCAATGTATTCCGATAGTATTATACAGTGTATTTCAATGCTTCTGACCACTTGTATTACAATATTTAATTGTATATAGGTAAATCTTTGAAAATCACAGAAAATATAAAAAATATTTGTTGATTGGCTGGGTAAATATCCTAAGAAATTAAAGCTGCACCTTGCCTATATGTGTAGGAATGATTTCCCATTATCCCAGATAGCATGGAGCCTTCCCTGAGACCAGTAGAAGCCTCTACACCTAAATTTCAAAAAAGCGATCTACTGTATATGTATATATATTGCATTCTATGCTCTGAAAATTGATGCACATATACTTCACATATATAGCTACAGTATAATGTATCAGTAGCTCATATGGATGGCTGCCTCTCCTGTAATGTAGGAAGAAATATAATGTTTAACCCCTATAAATGTGCAGTGATCCAAATATATATTAATGCGCCAGGGCAACTATCTAGACACTTGGAATACATA